>JAVCKT010046601.1:0-17159 GCA_032273925.1 Rhynchotus rufescens
CGTTTCTCCTTATATTCAGCCTGAACCTCTCCTGCCCCCATTTCTATGCCTGTTGTCTCTCATTCTCCCACTGCACATCACTGGGAAGAGCCTGGTTCCCGCTTTTAGTGCTTTAAAGCTGAAGAACTTTATTACTTAATGTAAGCTATAAATTTCATTCAACTATTCCTGTGTGATAGGTCTAAGTGGTGCCACACATGACTCTCCACTGCAGGTCCATCTTCCTAGTGTTTCTCACTAGGCTCTGTGTTTGAACCCAGCACCTTTCCCTCTTGCTGCCTTTCCAACCTTCAGCGTTCTCATGGTGTTCCTGTGTGGATGGGCTTAACCAGCAGTGTCCTCCTCTCCCAGCTGCCTGGTGTCTCCCTCTCCTTGCTCAGCCTCACCTTCCTGACCTTCCACCTCACTCTGGTCCCAACTGCTTCATGTACGAGAGTCAATTTTCTTATAACTCGCTCCTCATCTCATGAGATTTCCTGCCTCTTCCACCCATGCAGTTGCACATTCTGCTCCTCCCTCTTCCTCTGCTTCACCCCATGCCAAGTTCTTCCCACTGTGTCTAGGTCCTGGTCTGTTCTTGTCCCCTCTGTGTCTCCCTTGGTGTCACCCTGATACTTGTTCCCTCTGCTCTCAGATGAGAGGTGGTCTAGTCCTTGTCTCTCTGGGTGCCCTGCTTCAGCAGCAATATCACCTGAATCTTCCCAGCAACTTGTCTGTGCTTTTTCCTACGTCTCTATTTATGTCTAATATGAGCACTCTGCATAAAAGCCAATCGTGTAAACCAAAAATATCAGCAAGATCACTTCTTTATCTTCTTCCTAAGCAAAATTATCCCTCAAACTGTAAATAATGCCTAAACAGAGCCAAGGAGGTCAGGGGCATTGGATGTACTGCTTATTATATTGATCATCATTTTCTCATTTTCAATTTGCACCTCTCTTGTGCATTTATATTTCCCACTGAGTTATGATCTTCTCTGCAGACAGTTTGGGGAGACACATTATTAGTATCTGTTTATACTGCACAAGCTAGAGGGGCTGGGCCGCTCTGTGCTATGGAAGGGCTGCCATAAGAAGCACTATCTACAATGGATGTTGGCACTCAAATAGGAAGAGTCCATTACCACTGAGCTCCTGATTGCTGTCAGATTCCTACCTCTATTTCCCATGGCAGCGATGGAAACAGGACATTTTGTGTTGTGATATTTGTTCAATATTATAATCCCAGGTGCTGCTCCAGTGATAAAAGGACTGGACATGCAGCCAATTCTGAGAATTTCTGCTTGTCAGACAGCAAGTAGTGGGAAGTAGTTGTTGGATGCAGGACTCACCCTGAACAGTGTGTGTGTCTGTGCTTAATCCTTAAATTCTGAGCAGTGCTCCAGTTGTACATGCTGGTTTTCCAATGAAGAAGAGTGGAATTTTCCCCAGCCACCAGCTGTGCAGTGATGGCTCACGGAATGGGAAGGACAAGCTGAGCCTTGCAAGGACCAAAGCGACCAGATGGAGCCAGCACGAGGACAGAGATGCAAACACCCCCAGGAGTGAACTCACCAGCAAGGGCTCTATCAACACTGCGCTAATTCTTCACCAAGTGGAATGAGTCTGTAATAGCAAGAAACGAGAGGAGGTGCTAATGCTGCTGATTAGTAGTAGAAACCCAAGCGCAGGTGCCAGCACCTCTCTCAGCAGCGATAATTCAAAATGTGGTGTTCTTCCCTGACAAATCTCCCTTGCAGAAGGAATAAAGCAACATTTGGCTAAAATCACCTAACGTTACAGTAAATCCCATTAATTTTAAGCTATGACACATCTAAGAGAAATCTCCAGTGAAGTTAAGAGGATGCTTTCCAATCACACAGAAACACAAAAATATATTGCTATCTTTTCTTTCATAAACAGTTACTGAAAATTGCACGTATTTTTCCCCATAGCCAGTGCCGGTAGCACCGCTTCCCTGCTTGGACGGCCTCCAGCACTAGCCCGGGTGCTGTGCATGCCACGGCTTGTTTGGAAAATCAGCTCCTGAGCTGTAAATTATCGCTCCAGCTGGTGCCTGTGCAGCATTGCTGCAGGGATGTGCTAATTACCTGGTGCTCAAGCAGAGACAAGTGCACTGCGCTGCCTCATTTGTAGGTGGGATGAAGATGCTCGGTACCGCTTCTAGCTGAACCTGGACCTTTTGTTTTGCTTTGGTGGGTGTTGCCTTGGTTAAAATGGATGTTACCAGCTTAGAAGAGATTTTGATTTTTGGATTTTATTTCTAATTTTCTAATTTCTAAATTCTAATAATTTCTAATTATTCTTTCTAATGTTGGTAAGTTTGTCCAAGTCACAATTCCTCAGCATGTCAATTTTGAGATTTTAAAATTTCTTGTGGAATGGATGTTATTTGGGGACTCATATTTATACCTGCAGTGGTTTGGACGGCCAAGATTAGCACCTGGGAGGTTTCAAAGAGTAGATAGAGTCCATGCCCAGCTTTGCAGGTCTGTAACTGGAGGCAAAGCCTTTACCTCTTCTCTCACACCTTCTGTAAAAGCCACAACAAAGTCACAATCACTGAGTGCTGGCACGTGATGCTCACTCCTGCAAGGAGGCAGGAGTCCCAAAGGCCACCATGTTCCTCCAAGCTTCATGCACGCTGTCAGAAGCGTAAAGGAGGGAGACACAAGTTAATGTTTCCACTGGCTGTTTATTTTACAGTTTTCATAATTTTCATTTGTGTTGAGATATGGGGTAGTGAAAACCATATCTGAGAGCTCATGATGGAAAAATCAGCTCCCTGCCAAGTGTCAGTGACTCAATCCCAAAACCCTGAGGCGTCTCCTTAACATTTCTTCCCTCCCAAATGGTCTTCAAATGGTTTTTTATTACAACACTTACCCTTATAAAGGGAGGACTATGCTTTTCTAGGCTGAATCTCATTTTATTTCTCTCCCCATTCATATTTTCCCTTAAAAAATCTTCTCCAATAGCTCAGTCAAAACACACATCAGTGCTAGTTACAGCCCTTCACTATGTTTGCATTGGGTCTTTTCTGAGAAACTTCCACTAATAGTGCCTAAAATTCAGTGCTGGGAGGATGGCCATAGGGGGAGGAGTGGTAAATCATGACAGGTTACTTTAATTCCAGATAGGATATTAAAATATTGGCTCTGGTAATAGAGCTAGGGCTCTAGTTGGTCTAGAGCCTTCTAATGCTCTGCTAGTGCCTAACACCCTTAGAAACACCCTAAATTAGATATCCTCTTGTTAAAAGCAAATATCTCAGGAATTAAACCTGGCTTAATCTCCTTTCACTCTCCTGTGAAAGATATAGCTGATATAAAAGTCAACATCTGTAGCAAAGCTCAATAATGTGGATCCCTCTATCTCCAAGACTGCTCTGCTAAATTCCTGTTTTTAACTATCATATTCCTGGTATAAACTATATTTTTGCAGCCTTATCATCTGGGGAAACACCAAGCCGAAAGCAGAGATCTGAAGCCACAGACTCTGACTAGAGTTTCTTTAGGTGCTCATCTAACCCATTAAATTGTGCTTCCTATTTTGAGATGAAACGTATGTATTAAACTCCTGCAAATATTATAGCTGCAATCAAAAGACAAAAAGAACCGAGTAGGCAGGCATTTATTTTTAGAGATGATGATAAACCCATGAAAACCATTTTTGTGGTTGTGTCCATGAATATCTTGCCGTGTAATATTATGAATTATTCACCCGCTCTTCCACAGTCTGTTTGCTTGGAGTAGGCAGCTATTTGGACTCCCAGTCCCAAATCTCTGCTCACAAGGATCCTTCCTCCCGTCATGGGATACATCAAGAGCTTCAGCACCCGCGTTATGCCAGCCCCACGTGTAGGTCTGATGGATGCCAGGGAAGGACAGAGAGCCCCCGGGCTCGCTGCCATGTGCAGGGAGGCAGGACGGGCCTGGATAAGCTCGGCCCGGCCCCAGGTCTCTCCACCACCGCCCCGCAGTTGGAAGATGGCGCGTTGGTGTTAGCAAAGCTAAGCTGCTGCTTCGGCTGTAACTAATACGACCTGCACCTAGGGGACACTTCTAGAAAATCAAGAGCTGCTCTTAAGTACCGGGAAAAGGAGAACTTCTCCAGGAAACCATCAGAGTGAGCCTGGAGTAAAGGTCTAATCGTTCCATGGTCATACAAGCACCAGGATGGCTCCTGGTGGTTAACCAAGGTTAATTGGCTGTTGTGTGACAAGTTACCAGTATAAGGTAGAGGCTTCTGTTACTCAAGGCAGAAACACTCTAAAGACAAGAAAAGGCTCCTTGACTGACACAAGCAGCAGGGGTACGTTGGCTGCGCAGGCAGCACTTTGCACACAGCTGCCACCCCTGCTGCCCACGGCAGCTGGAGCCCTTTTGCGAGCCAGGCCCTCCTGAGACGCTGCACTGCAAGCAGGCCTGGCAGCGACACCGAAACCGTGCCCAAGGGTGCCTGGCCCGTGGTGAAACAGGGAGCTTCCCCCGGAGATCGTCCCAGCACAGAGAAAATGGAGTCTAAAGATGGTCCAAGCCATTTGCCTGGCTTGACACTGCCAGCTCCTCTCCTTGTGACTCGCCAGCCTGCCTGTTGGCGAGGCCCGGCCTGCGCGGCGCGGTGGCCTCCCCGCCATGGCCGCGGGCCCTGCGCTTGGGCAGGCAGTGCCCAGACCTCAGCGTGGCCATGGGGAGGGCTGAAAGGCTGCGCCCTGCGAGAGGGCCTTGTGGCTGCCGCTTCCTCCTCTGGGAGCAGCGCTGAAGGCAAGGGCAGCCTGTGCCCCAGTCCTTTCTACTCCTTTGCCAAACGTTTGTAACAAGACAGGAACCAGACCCCACAGTGTCCTGCTGAGAGGACAAGCCCCACAGCGTGAGACTTGCCCTTCTTTTGCTTTCCTTCTGCATGCTGCACTGTGGCACCATGGCCCCGTGAGGCACGGGTGGCATCTAGGGGAGCATCCAACTCAACCTGCCTCATATTTTATTGGGGTCACCTCTACTGCCTGGCTCACTGCGGCTCCCGGCCACGAGGGCAGTGCTGTCAGACCTCCGGTTTGAAAAGACCTCTGGTCTTTTGTGCCGATTTTGACCCACTGGGGAAGACATGGAGGGGACAGATGTTGAAAGTGTGAATGTGGTGTGTCCTTCACGGGGTCTTTGAGCGCATGATTCCCCTTTCACATGAAATGGCCTTATTTCAGGTAGGAGTTTTAATCAAGGAACATGAGGCGCTCACACCCAGCACCTCACGCTGGGGCTCCCTGGCAAAGCAGGAGAATGTCCCCCCGCAAGAGCCTGCTAAGGCTTCCTGAGAGACACAGTCAGACCCAGCTTAGATCAGCTGAAATGTTATGTTTATTTTAAGACAGAGACAAGTAAAAGATTCAGCGAGACCTACAGGAAAGTTTTACTTTTTTTTTTTTTTTTTAATTTCAGTGTGTAGGAGGTAAGATTAAGGCAAAGATACTACATTGCAATGCTCACATTATCTTGTTTGATTTAGGTCAGATTCAGCACAAACGTAACTTTATTCCTGTCTCTGGTGCTGTCAGACACAGGCCAAATTACTTTTAGATATAATCAAACAATAAAAGATTTATTTTTTAAAGCTCCAGATCTACCTGTACCTTCTGCTGGCTTCAGCAAGGCATGTGAGGTTCCAGTGCTGATGAAACATCAGAGTCCTGGTACACACGCAAAGCATTTTCTACAGGTCTCTTTAAGTCTGGTATCAGCTGTCATGTCAGATCCCCATGGCGCAAAGGGGTCAATCAACACAACTCCTAGTTATGGCCTCCATTTTCCTTCTCTGCAGTTACTTGTGATGAGCTGGACCCTGCAGTGGGTGAAGCAGCACCCACTGCAGCCAGCCATGAGCACTGGTTCTGTTCTGTGGTCGCAGGACAGCCCTGGAGAAACAACACGCAAACGTTTGTGTGTCAGCAAAGCCAACACACTCCCTGCTGGCTCCACGAGGCCTCCCCTGCGCTCACCTCCTCCATGAAGGGAGAACAGAGAGGCCCTGGGTGCTCTTCCAACGGGGGAAAGAGCAAAGAGGGGAAATAGGAGGAACAGCCTTAAAATGAACTGGCTTAAGCAGACTATGCTTACAGCTGAATCAGAAGGAGCAGCCCACAGTGGCTGGAAAACAGAGTCCTTATGTGCTCCCTATAGCTTGCTTCAGCATCCTGCACCCTTCCAGAAGAACAACATCCTTGGGACTGCCTCAGAGAGCTGGGCACTTGCTTCTCCAAAATATGGAGATAAACATGAAGAACTTTATGAAATCTCTTGGCACTAAGCTCTCCGTGTACAGCACCACAAAGAAGGAGCCCGATGAACTCTTGCTACACAAATCTGCTGCAGAGACGTGGGTGGAGGCTTTGCAGGCTGCTGGAAAACATCTGTGTCCTGACCTTCCAGGAGGGGAAGTCTGAGCTTTCGTCAGCTCCGTGCCAGCATGAAACCTCTTGCTGCAATGCTCTTGCTAAGAAGAGCATTCCTTTCTCTCCACCAGCGCAGCAGCATCCTCCTTACCCCGCTCCTTGTCTTCCTCCCAATAGCTCATGTGGGATCTTGACTTTGCTGCAGTGCCGCCACAAATGCTGCGGTGATAGTATTTATTACCTGTACCTGCTATCCTCCTAGATGGACCAAGCCAGTAGTCACACATTTCATCCAAAAGGGCCTTTGATATATGTTTTTAAGTTACTAATGTTATTATATAAATTACAGAGCTCCAAGCACCAAATTCCCCCGGTCTTGCCATCTCCATTGGTCCTGTGTCCACCCCAGGCACCTCCCAGCACACAGCTGACTCCATATGTCAGTGTAATCGGCACCAGAGCAACTGTGAAACAACAGGGAAGACTCTTTTCATTAATATCCATATTTTCTTGGGCAATCTGAAATGATCAAGATACCAGCTGCTCAACTCCTGGGCCAAAAATGCAAGTGGAAGTTGGACTGCCCTCCCTAACCTTTGGCCACAGTGGCCTTGGGCATGAGTTCCCTCCTGTGCAGGTATGAAATTTGGCCTCTGCCTGGGTGTGGGAAGGAAGGACCACAGAGTGGTGGCTGGAACCCGTGGCAGCTTCAAGGAGCCCTCCCCTGTGGGCGCTCTTCCAAGGACAGGCAAACACTAGGGTGGGGAATATGGCTTGTGTCTATATAGTCATGGTGAAAATCTGCATCTTGTTGCTTTTCCCTTCAACGAATTATATGTAGGTGGAACCAATTATATGTAATGTACTTCAGCTTCCTAAATGCAAAGCATAGGAGTCTGAAATGTGCCCCAGATTGACGTCAGCAGCACTTCAAGTATGTAGCTGAAGGCAACAATCCTTTGCTATCTATTTGTATCTGTTTTGCTGATATCATGGGTAGGGTATTTTTTCATTCATCCACTTCGAATTTTTCAAAATATCTTTTAATTTAGGATTTTCACTAGCAGACAAAAAAAGAGTTAGCAAAGACTGGGGGCTGGAGTTACTGTTTCAAGAATATGATGCTCTGCAGAAAACATTATTTTGAGCTTTATGGGTTCTGTGCCCAGAGTCACGATGTCTGCAGGTGCGAAATGCATCGCTCACAAGGCACTGGAGTTTAAACCTTTGCTACATCTCCCAGCACTTAGGGATCCAGGTCACAGTTTTACTTTCACAAGAGCATCTACCCTGCACAAAATGTTTTCTCAGGAGCTTTGGAAAGGCTGGAGCCATCTCAAAGCTGTGCAGGCAAATTCAGCTCTACTGCAGGCAGCAGATGGGTAGCGGGGAGGGAAGGGGACGTGGGAAGATGCTGGGGCAAGAGCAGAGATATTTGAGGGGGCTAAGGCAGGAGCTTGGCAGGGTGGATTTCAGGGCTTATGTGTAGGTCTACCATCTTCTCATGCCGCCTATTCCCTCACTCCCTTGGAGAAGGGAAAGCCCCATATTAAGTCCTTCCAGATTTTGGAGGCAAAGGTTCCCTTCTGCCTCATGCTGCTGCCACCTCTCCTCACTCAATCAGCCCACGGAGACACAGCGGAGGATGCAGATCGGTATGGAAGTATTATCACCCACCTGAGTCCTTCCTTTGGGTAAACAGGTACAGCTCCTTCTGAAGCGTTTGAGATACAGACTTACAGCAGCCCTGCTATGTCAGACAAATAAACAGGAGGGCCTGTGATTTCTTGATAAACCACTGGAGACATAGAGCTCTCACTTGTATAGAAAATACTGTTAATTGAAGCAGTGGCAAAGATTTATTTACACAATTCTGGTTTTATCTAGCACACTCAGTGACCTGCAGACTCTCTCTCCTGCAGTAGTCAATATTTATTCGAGCTGGGGTGAGTAAACACATAAACACAGAGGGATGCTGTGTGGGAATCCAGGTGGGTAACCAGAGTGGAAAGGGACTAGGTCAGTGCCACCTGCTCATGGACAGGGCTCATGGAAAATGCTTGCCTCCAGTGAAGGCCTGGTGAGTAATTTAATAAACTAATAAACTGCTAATTGTGTGATTTGTTGAGAAAGGAAACCTCGACAAAAAATTACACATGCAACTTGAAGTCCTTCCTTAGCTTAGCCCTTGTGTTCCTTCAGGGCTTGCCTGCTTGGACTGCCAGCTCAGCCTAAAAACTACTTGGCACTTCATACTTTGACCCAAATGCCATTCACAAGGGCCACTGTGTAGCCTTGAGGTTTGCAGTGTCTTTAAAATGACCTTTAAAGATCTCAGAGCCCCTGTGCTCCACCATGACCTCCTACCTCCTCCAGTTCCCAAGCAAGGACAACCAGTTCCCTGGAAGTCACACAGCTTGTGCTGCCCCGACCAAGCTGCTGCAGAGTTAGGAAATGTTCATGGAGTGAGGTCACTTCATAGTTTGCAACTTTGAATTTCCCAGATCTCTTGATAATTAGTCTCAAATGTTTCAGAGAACATTTTTAACTGGTGTAAGATGAAGGCTGGGTATGTTCAGGCTGTGTATCCTGCCTAAGATTTCACAAATACTTTCAACTTCATTGAGGTTACTGCTACACCTAAATCTCTTGGAGGCAATCAACCAAAATCTAGGAGAGGGCAGTGCTTCCAACCCAGTGAGTGTTGAGGTTTACGCTGCAAAGCAAAAGAACTTCAGCAGGTAAAAGAGAAGTAGATTCCTCCAGTGTACATGGTATATTTTAAATTTGGATGTGCAGGCCACTTGCTCAGGAGGACATAGCAAATGTGAGTTCCAATCCCCAGCAGAAAGTGTGCTTAAATCACTCGGGTACTGCCAAAAGCCTTGAGCTGACAGCCACCTCCATCTCCTCTTCTGCTTTGAGAGAAGTCCAGAAGGGTTCAAGGCTGGGAAGCCTCCACTCCCAGAGGTGACTCCACATCCTTGACACAGGGAGTTCCTGACATCTTGCTCTTGCCAGTTCCCAATGGCCAGCCTAGAAGCTCAGCATCCAAGTGCCCAACTCAATGAGGCTTCCACAGTTGCAAGGAACTGAAAAGTTAAGGGCTGTGCCAGAGACTCTGACCTAAAGCAAAACCCCCTTCCCCACTGTCAGCCCTTTCCTCCACAATATATAAAATACACTTTTTCAGGCAAAAACTGGATCCTATAGTGTCCCTCTAGTGCCTTGCCCTTTTGATACAAAGTCAAATCCAAAATACTTGACAGGGCTGTAACAGTATTTGCCAAAAAAAAAAAAAAAAAGCTCTTCAGAAGTGATTCACAGTGAAAAAGGGTGCTGGGCAGGACCTCTATGGGTAGCACGAGGATGACTTGCTCTGTGACTTGAGTAGCATTTACTTGTTTGCCTCCTGTATCTACGTTATGCAAAGAACCCTACCCTCTCTGGATGCAACTATGATCATTGCTATTGCACACGTACAGGAAACAGTAATAAAAGAACTAACAAATAAAACATATGCACTGAAACTAATTCTTCCAAAATTGAAAGAGGCAATGTAGGTCAAATTGTACCTTCCAGAACAAGTTAATAGAGATGCACAGGCACTTGTGCTATAGTGCCCAAGGACTTAGCTTGCAAAGATATTTCTTACCTAAAGATACAGATGATAATCACACATATCCATAGCAGCAGGGGCTCTTAAAATTATTACAAATAGCACTGAGGGCCTTTCTGCAACTTTAGATGAACAAAGGCTTCTAAATCTCTGGCACTGAGTCAGATCTACTAAGTAATGGACATCAGATGTTCTTAGAACTCTACTGACATTTTCTCTTCATGGGCAAAAGTGGAGAAAAGGAGATTTCTCTGTCTTCATTAGCTGTTGCTTACTTTCAATCAGACATTTCAAATGCTAATATATTATTAATAATAGTTCTTGGTGCTCAACCATTAGCAATGGATCTAATATTCTGCCTCTTTAGCAAACCCATGTGCATCAATAAATAAAGTGTAATCAAGAACTGGAGCCTTTAATGATGTTATTTTAACAGTTTTTTTTTTTTCTCTATGGATGATAACAAGGTTAGTTCCCTTGTTCTTTATATCACTTCCTTGGAAGCTCCGACACTCCTGATCGGGCCACTGCTTGAGGAACTTAGAAATGAGGAGAGGCTCTGAGCACTCCTGATTGCATGTGCTATTAGCTGCAAGGACATCTTATCCCTCCACAAGCTGGGTCCTGCTGAAGAGCACTCAGAGCAGTACACTGAAGCCTTGCAGGTATTACTGTAAGAGACCATTTGGGAAAATTTGTTATGCAAAAACAGCATGTACAAAAAACATCCAGGCAAAAGAACATCCAGGCTACTGAGAAGCTCAAAAACATCACCCTGAAATCTGTCCATGCCAATGTGTCCCAGCATGCCCCAGCATGCCAATATCCCCAGTCCCACTCAGTGACCTCCTCCTCTCTTTTCAGCATCCCACAGCTGTCACAGCGCTCTTGGTACCCAATTTCTCTGCTCAGCTCACTCTGTTTTCCCCAGTTCTCTGGTGTTGCTGCCCTTGTCCTCTGATTTCAGCCACTCGAGACAACCTTCCACCTACTTCCCAGAGCTGTCCTTGGATCCCTCTTTGCAGCCCTGCTTAGTGTTGGGATCATTTACTCCTAGAGACCTTAGGCATCAGCATCTTCTCTTAGGAGAAGAGGCATCCTCTCATAGGAGAAGAGTCCCTGGAGTCCACGGGGGTATGGGGAGGTGGGTACAAGCTGCTGGCTCAGAGCTCAAGCTCTAATGTGTGAGATGGTGACTCTGGTGACACAGGGGAGCCCTGAGTGAGTACAGAGGGATGAGACCGATCAGAGCAGCCCCAGGGAAGAGGAAGATGGGGGCTGCTGACTCCTGAGAAGGCTCTGCCAGACAAGTGCGAAATGAGGTTGGCCAAAGACGCACAGATTTCCTGGCATGCAAACCTTGCCAACTAACAGCCTCGGGGCTGCAAAAGTTTCTCCAGAAACAGGTTTTCTGAAGGTGGTACTGCTGAGAACTACAGTAGTTTCCCTTATTTTATCTATGGAAATGGAGCTGAGCAATTTTGGCTCAATCTGTTCCTAGCAAGTCCCCCTGAATCAACTAGCTACCCTGGAATGTCAGCACTGCGTCGAAGCTGATGAATTTAGAAATAAATAAAAGCTTCACGACAGAAAGCGTTTCTCTGGGGGAAAAGCCCACCCTTACTTTAAAGGACTATCTGAGCTGTGGCAGATCTCTCTTCCAATGAATAGTGGGGGGTAATGTACACTTCACTTACAACAAATCAAGCAATGACACTTTGCCTTGTTTCTGTTGAGCAGTTAATAGCAGTGTTGTGTTTCATTTCAGAGAAACATAAAAGACATAGGATTTAACTGGTTTTATTTTCTTTCCGTTGTTCCTTTTGCAGGCCTGTCCAGCAAATGGACCTCCCACAGCTGATCAGAACCACGACAAACCATACCACGTTTGGTATAAAATGCAGACATTAACTTCCACTCAGCCTCTCCTCAGTTTTCATTACATGTAGAAGCCAGCAAAGGACAAACCACTCATGAACAAGGCAGCAAAAAGACCTGAGGAGTGGGGATCATACAGCAGCCACTGAACATAAGAACCTACTTAGTCAGAAGGACAAGGACAGTCATTCTGGGGTGACTCAGCTTAGGAAAATGTGCTTCTTGATGACTTAATAAAAGGCTGCTTTTTTTCTGATTTAAATAATTGCTGTTGCTGACTCACTGTTAGTGGATGTGAAGGATGAAGTAAGCATTATGGCACCAGCTTGCCTAGCCAACATGTAGCTATCACTTCAAAGTATGTTCTAGGTGGTGCCCTCTATATCTAAAGCTCTCCTTACACTATTTGCACCATCACCACAAAGTAGCCACCATTTTAACTGAATCTTCTCACACCGGCTGTCTGCCTTGAGCTTGCTATTAGTAGCAGTATTGTGGTGTTTCAGCCATTTCCAAGAACTAAATTAGGAGTAAAATGTTTTGCAGATGATTGTTTTGTACAGTTCAGGACACAACAGTAGAGTTTATGGGCTTCTAACAATGCAAATCATTAATGTTTGTCTAATTTATTCAGGCTTCTCTGATTTCTCAATCTCACATATTTCTAAGAGACTTCTTAGAATTCAGTGTATCTACAGGTGCCTGCAAGAGCCTGCTCTGCCCTGGTGTGTCCCCGGTGCATGGACCATCCTGCACCCAGGTCCTGTCTGAGGGTTAATGGCCCATCCTTCATCCACTGGTCAAAGTCTGAGCAGGATTTCTTCTGTAACTTTCTAGCTTTCTACCTTTCTTCAGCTGTTGGGTGCCAAAGAAGCAGGGACTAGGGGCCAGGACACCACTCAATCCTGTCCTTCTGACATTTCTCCCATTGGCAGAGAGGAAGCGAGGAGGGAAGCAAATATCATGACTCGAATGCCTAGCAGGAATAAGTTTGGCCATGGAAAAAGGGTATGTGAAGGGGGAGGGAGACAGACAGACTGGAGGCAGCCGGGGCAGAAGAGGTCAGGCTTGTTTGGATGGGATAAGCAGACGAGGAACAGCCTGTAAGCAGTACAGTACAATCCTCTCCCAAAACCTGGAATGGGAACCAGTTCTAGCTAGCCACTCTTTCCTTTGCAGTCAGTGACATCCCTGCCGTCAGCTGGTGGAGGGGGCATTGGGCTCATGGTCAGAACCTCAGACATCCTCTGTGGCTTCTGTGTCATCCTGCTGGCCACACATGGACGCAGCTGGTGACAATATCCCATCTGGAAGTTCATGTGAGGCTGCAGGGGGTCAGTAAAGGGGAATTACTGCTGACACATGCCGACAGAGGGGAAGAAGAGAGGAAGGGAGGGAGGGGATGGTACACACTGCTTTCATTTAAAAAAAAAAGTATGCAATTACAGAGAAAACATTGTGGACAACCTGGAGAATGCCAGCCTCACCGTTAACAATTCGACCTCCATTCAGCTCCCAGGACAGTGGAACGCTCCTTTTTCATTTTATTCCTTATTTGGGTAAACCAAATTTTTAGTTAGTAAATACGAGTGAAGCCAGAGGCAGATGCCTGCAAGTGCCCTGCAGTCGTGGCTGACAGAATTCCATAATCTTTTCTGTGAATCATTCAAGCTGCATCTTAAAACAGTTTGGGTTTTGCTCTTCCTACTTTTACAGGAGGACTCTGTTCTAGAGTCTCCCTTTTCAGAGCAATCTCAAACCTTCCAGTCTAAATTTACTCAAGTCTTTCCAAGACACATCATGAACTACACAAAAGGCAATCTTGATGCTAATTAGTGATTTGCTAAAGAATTCAATTTGAGAGGCAGAGTATGACCGATTCTTCTGCTCCCTTATTTTCCTAGTGTTTGTATTTGTAACAATGACACTTTTTAAAAGCTATTTCTGTATGTTAGCTAATTATTGCACCAAACTGAATTTAAACTGCAGTATAATGTTGCCAGTACTTAACATCCCAACTGACTGAGATGCCAGTTATGAGTCTATAAATTTTATTCTTGTTTTTACTTAAACAAGTCCAAATGTTCTCAAAAAGGACAAGAAACACCTGTAGGAGCTGCAAATTAAAACTTAGACAAATATCAGTAGAGCCTTCTGAAAGATGGATTAAGACAGCAAATCTGTTTTATTGCCCTTTTAGAATGTAACTAAATAAAGCTGTAGGAATGTGCCCTAAGAATAATTCAGCACTGGCAGGAAAATATATTACAACATGTAAAAGGCCTTCTCCTCAGGAATATTTTTATGATTCTCAAGAAAAGATTCCCAGATTCTAAAAACAAAAATGGATCTCCTGCATGCTTGCAGTTGCATTTGCTATATTGGTCTAATTTTATACCAGTGAAGTCTGAAAAGGAGGTTAGAAACCTGTGTTCATTGCAAAAGAACAGGCCTTATATATTAAGAGTTCTGGCATGTCCTCTCAAAAGTGCCAAAAAAAAAAAAAAAAATTAAGCAAAAAGCAGTTTTGGGGAAGCCAATCTATCAAAAGCAGCCCTCCCTGAACCCCAAGGAGCCTCACTCCAAGATTCCCACTCCTGTCCTTCTCATGGCCTGACTTTGCCAACCCGATCATGGTTTCTGGCCTTTGCTTTTGGGAAACATTTCCTGCCTCTCCCTTTGGACCCACACTTCCATTCTCTCCCTTCTCTTACTTCCTTCTACTTCTCCATGTTTCAGGAAAAGCTGACATTCCCTTTATCTTCTTCACCATCAGCTCAAATAGTGTCTTTATGTGTGGCTGTGTGCAAATGCATATGTCCATGTTCCCTCTGCACTCAGTCTTATGGGCTTGTTGCTTCCCATCTGTCCCTTTCCCTCTGGCATCACCTAGATCACCTCTACTCTTCTCATCATCTCCTCGTTCTCTGTTCCTTCACTCTAGTTTGGGATAGCCACATGTTTACACCTTACAACGTGCCAGCTGGGAGCTCAACAGCTCACAGGCCTCACCTGCAAATGTACTGTAACTGGGGCTGATTTTCCTGTGCCAACAGGGCCAGCCACTAGACATGGACCTTGAGTTCAACACACACTTGTCACACATGATCTCTGAAGTACAACTTTGCCACTGTGGAGCTGTCCATTCACCCAGGTTTTCTGGGTGTCTGAGCTTTCCTGAGCCCCACAACCGGGCCAAGAGGCCTCTTATTGACAAGCCCTGCGTGTTCATGATGTGTCAGGCCGCAGCACAGATCAGCCCTGAAGAGAAACACCCGTTTCAAGGCACACATGCTACACAGAACTGGCCTGTGTAGGCCATGTCCTTCAAATCTCAGATACTCCTAAGGGGCAAAAGAGGAAGACTCTAAGACAGGATTCACAGGTAATTAAATGGAAAGGATAAAGTTACTACTCTTGAAAGGGTAGTGGGATTTCCAGAGATCTCAGACAAGTCACAGTTCTTCCTGGACCAAACTGTAAAGGAGAAAAAAAAAAAAAAAAAAAGAACTTCAATCAACTTCTCTTGCCCATAGCTCTGTCCCCCATGCAGGCTGGCAGAGGGCAGAGCAGAAGAAACACCATGTACAGCACAAAGCAGAAATAAAACAGCTCCCATTCCAGAAAGGGGCAGACTGCCTGCAAAGATAGCATCGCCCAGTCGTAACCGAGGCCTTCCACAGCAGCTCCACTGGTCTTCACATCCTCAGCAGGGGATGGCTGCAGCCACCTCCCACATCCCTGCTGGCAGCTCTCCATGCTCAGCTCTCTGAACACGGGGTGCTCTGAGGCTATGGGGAGGGCAACATAGAGGCACAGGAGAGAGACACTCTTTCGCAAGCAGCTTGAAATCCTCTGGACTGATAGATGAAATTTCTACTTTTCCTGATGAGGCTGGAGGAAAGGGGGTGGGCAAGTGTGTGTGAGGGCTTGGGGGATATTCACCGAGATGACCTGCACTGGGCAGGAAGAATCCTGTGGAGACACTGAGACCTCCTGTACATAAATACCCTGTACCGGAGACATGATGGGTCCTTAACAGGAGAGCCCGAGTAACAGCTGAGGCCTGCCTTAGTGGCAGAGGACGGATAAAGCTTATGAAGGAGATTTAATCTTCCTCCTCAATTAAAGCTGTGAGTTGTTATGCTCGCTGACCTCACTTAACAAGCGATTCCTATTCATCTGCCAGGGAAGATTAAAGAACAGTGGAGTGCAGTGCCGCTGCAGATGGCTCCAGGAGACCCTGCCGGAGCCAGCCAGGCCTTGCAGGGAAGACTCCAGGACCAGTAAACAAAACAGGCCAAAGCAGGACAATCTCACTCATGCTGCTCATATTTGGACCAGTTCTGGCCTGTGCTGTTGGTGGGAGCTCCCACTAGCCTGACAGCTGCAGGATGGTGTTTAGGCCTGTAATGTACGTTTACCAATGTACTAACTAGAACTAACTGTGTATAGGCACAGCTGGTGGAGCAGCCCTTGCAATGGTGGCCTTCAGTGGAAGACACAAACACGCATCTGGCATCACCTTGTGCTGTAACTCTGCCAGCTCCTGCAAGCTGCTCCTGAGCCCTGAGCCCTGAACTGGCTTTTCCTAAAGCTCCTGGTGGCAGGGGATGACATTGCCTCTTCCCAGCTCCACATGCACGGCTGAGTTTCCCAACAGTGCCTGTGGGCGCACACGGCACGGCATGAGGTTGGCATGAGGAGCCCTTGGTAGGGCCTGGACATGCCTTGGTGGGAGTCTCTGGCTACATCTACCCAGTGAATTAAGCAGCCATGGGCCAGAGCACCAAGCTAGGGGTGTCCCGGCTGCTTCACGGGTGGCTTTGCTCCCAGGTGCTGTTCTGGCCTCTCCCCAGCCCCGTCCTGGACACAGATGGGCACCGCTCAGGGAGGACCGCGCGCCGGCTGTGCCTTGCCACGGGGCTGGAGAACAGGATGGAGCCACAGGATGGAGATGAGGCAGTCAGGCCCCATCCTAAGCCTACATTTTGGGTGTTTTCCTTGTCTTTCAGCTACCCTATTCTACATTAGAATTTCCATGCCTGAGAGACAGCTTTCACACCCAATACAACTGGTGAGATTTAACAAGGAACAGCACCATGCGGACAGTGGGAGGTTTAACCCTGCTCCGGCTTGTCCATGCACGGAGTCGCTCCGCACAAGACGATGAGAGCGGCAGGCAGAGCCCAGGCCCCAGCAGGCAGCACCGCCCTGCTTCCCGCCGCGGCCCCGGAGCCCCCAGCCCGGCCCAGGGCCGCGCTCGGCGGCGCCG
>JAVCKT010046610.1:0-17159 GCA_032273925.1 Rhynchotus rufescens
TATTTTATTTTATTTTATTTTATTTTATTTTATTTTATTTTATTTTATTTTATTTTATTTTATTTTATTTTTTTGTTAAGAGAAAATGTTTATTTTTGTCCTTTTAAAACCTCCATGGAACTTTTACTTAGAGGTAAAAAATGCAAATTGATACTTAATCTTTTAAGACTGCAACTGTATTTTCTACTTTATTCATATCTGTGAGTCCTTCCATGTGCAAAGAATATGGCACATTAGGCAGGCTTTGGTTGCATAAGCCTGTCCTCAGGTCAGTATGAGGAAGACCTAAGAGCCTAGTTAGAAGACAGTGCATCCAGCTCCCTGCCTCGCTGCGCCCATGTCCCTGGGTCTGCGTGATTAGGGGACATTGATGCTGGGCACATACCACTGGTGCAGGCAGTGGTATGTGCCCCTTGCTGCCCACCGAAGGCATGACCCTACCCAAGGGATGGACCCACTTGCCTCCCCAAGGGATGAACCTAATGTAAATGAATCCCGGGGTGCTCCTGTGGCTCCTGGCACCAGCAGCAGGTCGGTGCTGATGCAGATGGGTCCATGGGGCAAGGATGGAGGTGCTCGAGAGCCGAGGGATGGGGCTCAAACGGCCACGGCACCGTTTTGAGAGCAGGCAGCAGCTCCCCATGGAAGTGTTTATAGAGCTGTTTAATAACTTCTCCTTCTTCCTCCAGAGAAGGAGCAAATTGTGAGCAATGGAAAGGGCCTTAAATGGATTTTTTTTCAGGTGTTTGGGGGCTTAATGTGCCTGGCCATGAGGGGAAGGTCAGCAACTTGCTTCCCCTTCAGGGAGCCAGAGCAATGTCATCATTGCAAGTCCATACGTACCTTAACTAGTTGTGAAACAGTATTTCTAAGTCTATTTTAAAATGAGGAGAGTATCTAAATATCCAGGCCACTATTACCAGGAGAGTTTTTGAATAAGAAAGAAGGTGGTGGGAATATCCCTCCTAGCATATCCAAGAAGAGAATTTGAAGGGCCATGTTCATCTAGCATTTCTGAAGTGGGTCTGTAAAAAGACTGATCCTGTCAGAGAAACTCGGTACCTTGTCAAAATTAACCTTTTTGTTTATTTGTTTTTTCTTAAAAAACAAATATCTTCTTGGTCTTACTGTATGGGATTGAAAAGGCCCGCACAAATGAAAAGGGGAAATGTTGCCTTGTGAGAAGCCAGGGAAAAGGGTCAGCCTGAAGAGGCCAAGTAGATGGGGTAAGAAAGGAGCGGGAAAATAACATCTCTCAGCCTCTGCAATGTTAGATGCTCTGACAGCAAGTACAGTACTTAGCAGACAGGCGCCTCCAGACCAGACATAACCCCTGTGGAGACGCCTCCTTTATGAATATGAACAGCCTGTGGGAAAGGGAAGCTGGGCAGGTCTTCAGTGGTGTAAGTAGTAATTGTGAATGTAGTGTTTCACAGGGAAGGGAAACTAGTCTGATGGGTATCAAATCTGTTGTTTTTATTTAAAAAAAAAAAGTCGCTGTCCTAGAATTTAATGCATTTGTAGAGGTCTAGCAATATGATGTCCTCTCTCTCCTTTTGGGGATTGCATGATGCCTGTATGGTGGAAAAGAGCAGCATAGGGCACAGAAGACTGTAGAGCTTTGCAGTTCTTCTCCAAAATTATACACTGACACATCCTGCCATAGCAGCACAGGGCTGTTTTCAGATGGAGTTATTAACCTTTGTATTGCCTTCACATGTATATGTGAGTGCATGCATATATATATATATATATACACGCTTTAAATTCTGTGTGAACATGGATTTCCCATTACTTGTACTTGAGTTTTTGGTCAGAGTGGTCCTGATTCGGCAAGATATTGATGCCCACATATGAATTCAGCAAGTTAAATATGACTTCATTAGGAGGGCTCACTGCAGTGGGTGTAAGTTGCTATATATTTTGTTTGTTTGCTTGAGTGTTAGCAAGAAGTTTACCTGGGGAATCAATCCTCAAGGTTAATTCCTGAGTGGGTTGTCCGCTCTAAGCAGGTAGTGATTTAATTGTGATGGTTAAGCTTGCAAAATCAGGACTAATATTTTTGAAGTTTTATTTATAATGGGTTTAATGCTCTGAGAGATAAACAGCAACAGAGTTCATTCAGGATTGTAGGTGCCTTGAGGAAACATGTGAAGAGGAGGTCTTAATGCTTTGTCAGTGAAGCCATAGAAAGTAGGCTATTTGATACGTGCTCTAGTTTTGATTCCTTTCCTTGGACAGGAGTTAGTAGCTACGATCTTGTCATTTTTCATTTGCAGTAGCAGCTTGGAGCCTCCAGTTCATGGGTTTCTTATTAATTCAAGCCCTTTGCTTTCGTTTCCAAGATATTTTCTCGCTGCTGGTTTTTCTTGGTTAGAGGTGCCCAGCCAGAGCTGCTGGGTGCAGCTGGTGCCAGACGGGGCTGTAGGGACATGCTTCTTGGCTGCTCTTCAAGGGCTGCACAGCTGTGAAACGTCTTCATGTCAGAGCCACCGCATCCTCCGCTGTTATAGGCAGCCTCGTGCCACCCTGTATTTGATTTTAAAGGGGAGAAGCAGATTTGTCTGTAACCTGAACCACTTCAGTTTCTCTGTATCTGCAGTGTTTGGGTTTCTGGGTTTGGCGGTTGATTCTGGTGCCTCATTTCTAAGCTTTCCAGTCTTTGAGTTGAGACAGAGGGCAAAGCACATGCTTTCTGCTGACACCCATCACCTTGTGAGACGGAAAAAGAGAGAGCTGTAAAACGTAGGGTGTTAATTTCTTGTGATACAGGCGATGGAGGTAAAAGGGAAATAACTTTTTTTCCTCTTTCTGTGCAGCAGCTGGGACATTATTTCTGTTTCTAGCTCATTTTCACAAGGGTGGGCATTCTTGCACAGCAGCTTGTGCGCCCCTTTTCAGCCTCTTGGCGCGATCTCCATTGCCTCCTGTATAGATAAATAGTATAGATAAATAATTATACTCACATATGATGTTACTGATGAATCTGTTAAATGGCAACTGGGCAAGGAGCTCTTGCTCGAAACCTGCCTGGCTTTTCTCTATGTGTCTATGTGTGTCAGTGGTGACACCGAGGCTGCAGTAATTAGTTGTTGTGGCACCCCTCAGCCTTCCTGCTGAATGAGTAGCATGAGTAAGTTTTTATAGGCTTTAGCAGAGCTATGGTGAGTTTGCAGTCCTGGAAATTTGAATATGTTTTGGCTTGAATATGGGGCTATAAACCTGTGAGAAACTTGGTAAATGGCTGTCCTTATTTTCTTTGCCATACTCATTCACTGAGGGAGGGAGTGCAGGATCCGTCATGTAAGCAGGCATGTCACACTGTTCCAGTGTGGTATATTGGTCCTGGCCAATGCCATTAAATCTCCAGCAGTTATTGCTTAATAGTTTGCAGAAAGAAATGGAGCTTGGAATGGGTTATATGGAATTTTTCTCAACTGCAGCAAGATATGACTGTTGTGTGATATTATGTGTGAGTTTAATGCTACATATGACTTCTCGTGCAGGCTTGTCCTCTTCTAAATATAGTAGCAAGAGAAAAAGGATGAGATCTGCACCTTGAGGCAACTCTTAAGTCTTCAGCTTGAGCATGTTCCAGAACTGTCTTATGGGGCAATATGGCCTTGCACAGGCCTACAGAAGTACATCTAGGAAGGCAACCTGCCTCGTTTCTGAAAAACGAGGGTGGAAGGGGAAGCAACGTGCTGTGAGGTTTCCTTTTTCCTGCCTGAAGCCGAAGGTCTTGGCACTTTCGCAGGATGACAGAGCTTTGCTTCATCGCTGGCTGCTCGGTTCTTCCTGCGCGTGTTGCAGGCAACGTGCGAGCCGGGTTGGAACTTGCCAGCCCAGGTCTGCTGTGGGTGCTTCAGAGTTACGGGTGTCAGCAGTAGCTAAATCCTCTAGCTGCTCGGGCTGCCTGTGATAAGCTATTTCAGGGAGCAGCTTAAATCCACTAACCCAAAGCTCGCGCAGGTGTATGGGGGCTGCGCTGCAAGCATGAGGGTGCCGTGAGCCTCCTTGATGAGCGTGGCGGTCGCAGTGAATTCCTCGGGGCTTTGCACTTCCTGCCGCTCACATTTCCCTTTCTGGGAGCGCGGCAAGGGCAGGTTTCACCTGTATCCGTCACAGCCGCCCGTGCCGGCGCGCAGCCGCCCGGCTTCTCTCCGAGGTGGCCCTGCGCCAGGGCCGCACATCCCGTGAGGGACAGATAACAAGCGCTGCTGCTTGTGGCCACTGTCGTTTTTGAGGGGGCTTTGCTCTCTCTGCCTTTGCACTGTCTGCTCTGCCTTCCTCTGAGGCATCCCGACGTTCTCCATGGCTCCTGAAGGAGCTTCCACGGGCTGAGTCTCTAGAAGCTGGTTCTCAGTGGGGACGTGGTATGATTTTACTGGGGATTTGGACCATGTGTTTTGGGCATTTGAAGTGCAAGGTGTGTATGGCAAGAAACTGGTGAGCAGCTGTATTTTGGATGGATTACAGGAATGCCTGGGAAGAGAAGTGTGTCCCAGGGCCTGGAGCTTGGGGACTTCTTTGTTGCTTACAGGACAGGCACCTGAGTCCAGTTTTTAGTTATGCTGCCGCTAGCTCACCCCTTTTATCTCTGCTTCCTTTTCGATAAGGAAGGAGAAGGTCCATTTCCAAATGTTTGGCTACAGGCGTTCATTCCCTCTGGTGTTCCAGCAGGCACCGTGGTGTGGGTTAGTGCCCCCGAGGTCCTGTTACCTTTGCTGGTCCCTGCTCCAGCGCTCGCAGACTGCAGGGAGCTGCCTCAAAGGCAGAAATCTAACCTGTGGCATGGGGACGGATTGGGGTAAACAGCTATGGGCCTGCAGCTTTAGTTTGCCGGCATTTATTCATCATCTTGGAAGCTAAAACAGGTGGGACAGGGCCCAGGAGGTCTCCAGTGCAGCCTCCCACTTGCAGCAAGGTCAGATTTGGGTGGTTGCTTATGTTGTCACTCCGTTGGACTTGGTTTCATAAGCAGGTCTTGCCCAGGAGTTGCCTGTTCCTTGTGTGTTTTTCACTGTGGATCTGTCCTTGTGCATCTCCTCTAGCTTCTCCTGGTCCTCCTACCACAAGCTTCTCTGCACGATGGGAGACCCAGGAGCCCCTGTTGCTGTCCGGCTGTTCCTCGCGTGTCATTTGGATGCTGTCCTAGTTTGAGGCAAGCTGGATACCTTCTCGAATGCGCAGATATCATCAGGATTGGCAGCTGGTGCCTTGGTTGCTCCTTGGGGGGAAAAACCAGGGAGTCCCCCAAAAGTTGGCCTGCCTCAGCTGTTTCAGTCTGTTTGGACAGACTCTTGCGGTGGTTGAAAGAGCTGTAGTTACCACCAGCATTTTCATAAAGGTTTTTGGTCTCTCCTCTCTCTGCTGTGTGTTCTCCTGGAGGCGCTTTGCCAGCTACTTTCAGGGTTTAAATTTCTTTGCCAGAACACCAACAATAGCTGCTTTAAGCCGCTGTGGTAGAAATCCTGAAACGGTCGGTGAACTTGACCTTTCTCTGACTTTAAATGTTGAGAAATTAGGTTGTAATGACTTGGTGAATGCAAGTGGCAGAAAACAAATTAACCAAGTGCTTTTTCTCTTTTATTTATTCCCTCCACAAACTTCATTCCCCCGTTTTGTGACTGTTGTGTTTGCAGTTGACCTGCTCCTTTTGCAACCAGTCTTTGCCTTGCTCATTAAGTCATGTTTTCAGTCTGACTTAAGATATCCTAACCACTCTTGTTAGTGAAGCCATTTCCTTCTTATCTCCTTCCTTTCATTCTTATCTCAGCCTTGTGGCGGCAACCACTTAGCAGAGATTATGGGCCTTGAAGCTGGCCTCGGTGAATGCCAGGCAGGAGGAGACAGGGACCATTCATATGGCAGCGTTTCTGCAGCCTGGCTGGTACCCTCTGGGCTAAGAAAATGCCTGTTCATTGACTTGCAAAGAGTTCAGCTTCTGAATAACTAAATGAATGGAAAAAAAAATCGGTTATGTATTTATGCATAGATCAAGATAAGAGCAGAAATACAGAAAACATACTGTAGGTTGTAAGCTTTCTGGTCCACCTACTGTCATCCTAATGCAGCAGATTCCTTAACCTGCTGCTAGTGCAGGGTGGCACTGGTTATGATGGCCAGTAATAAATCCCCTCAGGCTAAGGGGAAAGTGGGAGAATATATGAAATCCTGGACTTTGTTCTTTTTTTTGTCTTAGTCTTCCATTTTACTAATATCTACTTCCCCTCTCTGATCGGCTGAAAAAGTTTTCCTGTTAAATTATTAACAGATCAGCTTCCGAGAGCCCAGCCAGGAAATACTTTCTCAGTCTCGAGAATGGAGTGCTCTTTCCAACCCAGTGTGTAGCTGCCCTTGCAGCTGTGAATGTGGCATTGATAACTCACCCTGGAGTGAAGGTGCAAGGTGGGACCTCCCCTCTTCACTAAGTCCAGGTTAAATTTGAGGACTGGTGGGAAAACTGGGTACTCGCATTATTTAATTCCTAGCAAGAGTGAATACATCTGTTACCTTCTGGGCAAACTGCCTCTTCCTGCATGGTGCTGTAATTCAGGGTTGGGGTAAATTGGGAGAAGATGTGTTAGAATAAAGTCAAATGATTCTCTGCTTATGTGTTCCATTATTCTGCTTTGTGTCTAAAC
Organism: Rhynchotus rufescens; assembly: GCA_032273925.1. NCBI lineage: Eukaryota > Metazoa > Chordata > Aves > Tinamiformes > Tinamidae > Rhynchotus > Rhynchotus rufescens. The sequence goes on from JAVCKT010046610.1 coordinate 6,648, forward strand.
ATTTCGCAAGTGTGAGGAATGTCATCCAAAGATGCTTTGTGTACGTGCAAGCAAAGTTTATTGCCAGTTGAGCATGGTAAAGTGCTTCTGTGGATGGTATTGCTCATACAAAATATGCTGCCTGCAGCACCCCTAGAAATACAAGGTGCTGGAATTTGCAAATCTAAGCATTATATGGCAAGACTTTCTACATGGAGACTCCCAAGGTGCTTACCTGTCTAATATGTAGGTAAGAAAATAGAGGCAAGAGCGTGTATGCCTTTGTTAGGTGAGAGTTTGTTCTTTGATCAAGTCACTGAAGCTGCTTTTTAATTTATTATTTTATTTCATTTTTCTCCTCTCCTTTTGGATTAGCTAATAGTGTCTAGGCACATTATCTCTGTTAGCTCCAGACTCCTTGAAAGTAAAAATCATATCCCGTGTCTTCGGCAGTTGAACCTTCTGTGATGTTGCTTCATTCAGAAACTTATTACTGGGCTTCATGAAGAGCATGAGAGGGAAAAATACAGATGTTGTGTTAGTTGGTCCAGTCTGTATTTTCCCCCTCTTGCTTCGATTTCCATCCCCATGCCACGTTTGTTTTGGGTTGGTTTGTGCATTGTTCAGAGCTGTAGTGTTGGGTAGGGCTGCCCGTCCTGTGCTCCTGGCCATTGAATGGAAATGGGTTGGTGGTGATGACTGGACAATGCTGAGATGGCAATGCACAGCAAGTGCACTTGAAGGCTTTGTTCCTTTTAAAAATATGTGCATTAATTGCCTTTAAAAGCAAGGGTCTGAATCCCTTGTAAGCCCTGGGTTTTGTGTGCTTTCTTTCTTGAGATGGCAGCTTTTCTGCTGATTGTTTTTTTTTGCCTATTTATTCACTCTGAGCATAGATTTCAGAGATTTTTGGGAGCAGCCCAAGTACGCAGGCATTTCAGTCTCAAGGATAGGAAGATATTCCAGAAACATGCTAAAACCGGCCAAAGAAAGTGAATAGAAAATTGCAGAAACTAAGATAAGAGCAGCAGGCTTTCTCTTCCTTTTTTTTTTTTTTTTAATTCATCTTGTTTTAGAAGTTTGTATTTTAGACATAATCTATAATTTTCTTCTGTGACTGAAAATCTATGACTTTTTTGCTTTTTTTATTTTCTTCTTAAAATGAATAGGTAAAATGAAAGATATTTTTTACAGTGTTTGTTTTCTCTGACTCAAAAAAAAAACAGAAAAAGCAGTAGAGAAGATGTAAGGCAAGGTGACAAGGTGACAAAAGCTTCAGTATGAGAAAAGGCTGTAGACAAAGACTCCTAGACTAAGCTTGGAAAAGCTGTGTCTGAGGAAGGGATGTGATGGAAATTTATTGAATTATAGGTCCTGTGGAAAAAAAATGAATAGGACAAGATGTTGCTCTGTTATTTTTTTTTTTTCCTGATGTAAAAGTTTTGGAGCATGAAATTAAATTGCTATCTTGGAAATAAACAAGAGAGCTATCTTTTTTCATAAAACAGGATTAAACAATGAATATCATGTCTTAGGTAGAATCTTTTGGCCTCCATTGTATGAAAGCTTTCTTTTTAATTAAAAAAGAGTAGAGGGGGAAAAAAAAAAAAGAAGACTTTTTTTTTTCTCTCTTCCAAAGTGAATGGGCCCATTCATAGAAGGCAAAACTCGGCGCACACAAGAGCCTCCTTGTGCGCCGCGACATCTCTCCGCGTTGCCCCCGGGGCGGCGCAGTCCCGGCGGGGCCTCGAGCAGCCCCGGAGCCCCAGGAATTTGCAGGAGGAGGCGCGTGGCGCCGCTCGCGCCGGTCGGGTGCTCGCGAGGGTGGCAGAGAGGAGCCCTGGCGGGTAGGAGGTGGCGGTGGCCGTGCCGCGGTGGCGCTGCCCGGGGTCGCTGCGCTGCTGTGCCCGCTATCCCGCCATCCGCCTTCTGCTCTTACTGACAGGCAGCGTTTTCCATCTGATTCCAAAGACCAGAAAAGTGAGTCTGCGGTATTTGCCCCTCATCCATGAAAGAAAAACGTGGGGGCCTCCCAAGAGTGGGTGGGTTGCAGGGACTCGCCTGGAGTTCCTGGGAGACGTGGCTCTTCCAGGAGAAGGCTTTTCCTACAATATTCATTTAGAATATCTTATATTTACCACAATATTCGTTTAAAAGCAGGCTAACTTACAAAAGCCATACTTGCAACAGGCTGTTCGGGGCATTAGTGGCTTGCAGGTCCCAGTCTCTGGCAATGTTTAAACAAGAGGTTAAAAGTTTCTTGGTGGGAGTAGTTCTAATGGTTTCAGTGTGATTACTCTCACAAATGTTTCTGTAGCCTGGCTGTGAAGTACAAGTGTGTAATAACATTTAACCTCTGCAACGGCTGCTCTAGGGTGGCAGGGAGGCCTCTCCTTGTCATTCCTTGGGTAGCACAAGCAGAACTACGATAACATAGGTCATACATTCCTCCAAGAAGCAAAATTGCTCATGCCACCCATGCACTGTGAAACTACATGGCATGTAAAAAATACACCTGCTGAACTCGTCTGGATGCAAGAGGAGAAGCTGGGACCAGCCCCTGGTCCATGGGCTTGTGTGCAAGCCAGACCCATGATAACGTGGGCAACAGGACAAGCAGATGTTAAGTCTAAAGCAGGTGGTGCATGTGGAGAAAAGAAAAAAAAATGCAATAAATTCAAAAGTGGCATTTCCAGAAATAGCCCCTTCTGATTATGGTGTGGTTGAATGTTATTCTCAAAGGCACATTCTTGTAGCTTTTCTTACACCGCTTGGTGTGGCTCAGCAGGACTATTTACTACAACAAGACAAAACTTACAAAGTGAAGTGTCCTTAGAGAAGGCATTTAAGTCAGTGCAGTTCTTTGGGGTAATTGCCTCCTTGTTCCTGAGTCTGCTGGATGAGGTACAAAAATAAATTTTTTTCTGATAAAGCATTTATTTTGCAGATACCTACAAAAGCACAGTATAATTATGTATTAAGGAGGATTTATGTTTTAAGTGCATATGAGGAAATTATTTTCGGTCTTCATCCTTAAGAAAATGAAAACTTTCAGAAGCAAATCATAGTGTCAGCACTTAGTTCTTTGCATGATCCGACTGGCCCAGCCAGCCAGATTAATGGCAGGGAGGAAATACCTCTCTGTAAGAAGCGTCTAATGTTAACCCAGTGCTAGGGAACACACAGGGAAGAAGTGAATATGAGGGAATGGGACAGAAAAAGTAAAAATGATAAGAACGTTTGGAAGATGCAGGCGTATGAGGAGGGAGCCGAGTGGAAAGCTGGTTGGAGCTGGCTGCACAGGTGGAGCGCGGCTGAATCGCTGTGACCCAGCACAGAGCAGAGGCTCGGCCGTCCTTACCTGAGCAAATAAGGCAGGGTGCCCAGATGCTGCTGCCACGTTGAGCTGCTGCCTTTTAGATCTACATGACAGGTGAAGAAGTCCAAGAAATAGCTGTGCACCCTCCAACCGCTTGCACTGTGGCTTTTTTTTTTCCCTTTTTAAAAATTGTTTGTATTGGTTTTTGCAAAGCTGCTTGTGGTCTGAGGCAACCCAGTGCGTTTAGCAAGGCAGGATTTACACGCTGAATGCTATCCCCCATAACATGGATCTTGCTACCTGCGTTTCTGTCCAAGTGACCTTGCTTAGAGGTGGGATGGGGCCTTCTTCCCGCTGCTTCTGATGCCTGTCCGTCTGGGAAGCCTCCAAGCCCTGGCTAGGAGCTCAGCTCTCCACCTATTCCCCTCCCTGATGTTTTGTGAGCGGCTTCAACTAGACTGGCAGTGCCCTCACCGAGGTGATCTGCTAAAGTCAGCGGGTAGATAGGAGCCTTTGTGGTGCCTAAGCTACCCTGCAACGGGCTGCTCGACCTCCTTGTGTTTGCAAGTGCCTGTTACCTGGGAACAAGGGAGAGGAGCAGAGCAGGAAGCTGAGGAGAGGAGCTGATTTAAGGCAGAAGGTGTTTGGGTCTACGGACAGGTAGAGTCTGGCAAGAGAAGCATCCATTGTAGGGATCTCCCAGCTCCCACAGTGCTTTCCCCCTTTCTTTTTACCTCTCTCTCTTTTTTTTTTTTTTTTCTCTTTTTAAAAAGATACCTGTCTTTTGCAAAGCTTTCTCTTTGGAAAGTGTTTTGAAACTTTGCTAACCACTTCTCCATATCTCTCCTCAAAACACCCCAGCCAGGGCACAAGCTGAGATAAAGTACTTCCCTTCCTTCCTAAAGGAATTTTGCTTTTCTCTGCAGACTGGTGAGTGGAGTTCAAATACGACCCGCAAAGCACGTATGTTTTGCTTTGAAATATTTTAGGATCCCACACGACCCAGAGTTTTCCTTGGGTGTCGTGACAGACCCCGTGGGCCTCAGGGAAGTGAACCGTGTCTTCCTCCCAACCTCTTTCATCTGTGAAATCAAAATAATGTCGGAGTCTTTGTTCTGTGTCCTTCTATTGTTGCACCTTTCCTTTGGAGCAAGTTTGGCAGAGAGGCTGAGGGACGGGGAGCTCTCAAACCCCTGCAGCGCTGGGGCTTCTTGCTGGCCGGTGCCTGGAAGGTCTGTGAATGGGAGGCTGAACCAGGCAGAACAGCACTAAGAGGGAGGCAGAGCCTGTAGTGGGTCTGAAATCATGGAAATGCAACCTGCAGGGGCAAAATGAGCGTTTTTATTTTTGTTTTTTATTTTTTTTTCAAAAGTCGTTGGTAAATAGCTTTAGGCAAGCAATAAATGCAGGAGCGTCCTGAAGCTGTGTAGAGGCTGAAACAGCTGGCCTTGCTGCAAATGTGCCTTGGCTTCCAGGAAGAAACAAAGCTAACCAAAAAAAAAAAAAAAACCACCCAGAACCCACCCTGGAAATTATGACAATGGGGAAAATGTGGCCTCCAGCCAAAAGTTAGCAAAGATTTAGAGAAGACCCAAAATTCTTGCTGGACAAGGTTTTGTGTGTGTTGTAAATGGGATTTTGTAAAGGTTTATTTATTTATTTATTTATTTATTCTTTTACAAATTATTTTCACAAGTGCCAAGGATTGTCTTAATTGGCAATTAAGCCTTATTGTTGCCTGTATTTTGCTACTTTAATCTCTTGTTTTCCAAATATGACCTGCTAGCAATTGGAAGCAGTAGAACCGAGTTCGCTGTTGGCTACCAAAGCACTTTTACAGAAAGGCATAAAACTTTGGAAAATTCCTCTGAATTCTTTTATTTATTTATTTATTTATTTTCCCCAATGTTTTGGACTAAATTATTTCTGATAGGAAAATAAAGAAGGGCTGGGAGCATTAGCCAGCAGCCCAGAAATGCACAGAACATCTGGTCTGTGCAGATCTCCGGCAGGGAAGGAAACCAGCCATAATTTTTGTCAGGGACAGGGTCCCGTTTCTCATAAGTGAGAGGAAAGGGCGTAAAATGTGGTTATAATTGTAGGAAATAATTGTTGCTATTGTTCTTGCTGGACTACCCTGTACAAGTGTATGGAAGTAAACACAGGATCTCTTTGAGTCTTGTTTCTGACTTCAGCATTACAGTGAAGAAAGGAAATCTTAAAGTAAAAGTGATCCAGCCACACTTTGATTTTCTCTGCTGAGAGCTGAAAAGATGAGACCTGCAAAATGTGTATGTTTCAAATATTTTGGGATCATACACAATAAAAAATGCCTATAAAAGCTCTTTGCTTCTTATGGCTATGGGCTACCTCGGTTTGAGGCTCTGTTTTAAACTCTCTCTAAATAAATAAATAAACCCAAATATATACAGGTGTGTGTATGTATATGTATATATATAAACATATAGATATTTTCTTTCCCTCTGACTTCTGTGGCCATCCTGCTGGCACCTCCCTGGTTAAATCTTGCTGCGCCTTGCCTGGGCTTTCCTGCATGCTCCCATAGGCCTTACAGCTGGCCTCTTCTCCCTTGCTCATCTCTTTCCATTTTGCCTTTTATTGCAGCCTTTTAGTGACATTTATCCTTGCTTGACTTGCTGATGGTGTGGCCTGTTTCCTCTTTCCCTCTCCCAAACACTTATTTTCATATCCCCCCTCAGTGATTTTCGGCCGTCCTTTGCTTTCTCCCATTTGTGTACTGGACTGAGTAATTCTTTGATTTATTATTTACTTTTTTGCCTCCCACTCCTCCTGTGCGTCGCGGCCACGCGTGCAACCTTCAGCTGCAAACTTTCGAGGAAATGTTTTTCCCGTCTTTACGAGCTCAGGCCTTTGCAGGCTGTAATTATCTCCTGCCGTCATCGCCGGGACCTTCCTCCTGCTGCTTTACGTGCACGTATATAGGTATATACGTATATAACATCCCGTCCCCGCCGCGCTCTCCAGCCTGTGCAGCGATGTGACTTTCGGTGGCTGTTGGTGGCCACTGGCTCTCAGCATCCCTCGCCCAGCCTCTCCAGACCGTACTCCTTGCATCCGCCAAGCCAGGTACCATCCTTCCCACTCCTTTGCCCTTGTGTGGGGCACAGCCCCATGTGGGCGCCCCCCAAGTGCTCGTACCAGGGACAGCTCCGCTCTGGTGCCTCTACTGTGTCCCTCTGCGTTGGGTGGATCTTGCCAGTGCTCTATGAAACACCCTAAGATTTGTCTTCTCTGATTGACTTTGATCTTTGTATGGGGACCCTTCAACAACCCGTGTTTGCTTTTAACACCCAGCGCCATAACAAATGTGGTGTTTTCTGCTCTTCCCTTGGCTCTGCTGTTGTCCTCGTTGGGCCCAGCACCCTTCTTGGTAAGGGTGGTTCTGCCCTTCAGCCTGTAGTGGAAAGAGCATAGCATCCTGTTGGGTGGTGAGATATTTGTGAACTCTGGCAAGCTCGTTCCTAGTTGGACATACACTGTCACTGAGGTTAAATTCCCATATGAACCTTTGTAAGCCAAAAAAATGAAATTTCCCCTTTGGAAATTAATTACCGGGATGTTGGTCTGTGCATTCATGGAGGGCATGGAAAGAAACTAGATTTTCTTAAAAAAAGTGATGTTTGTCGATGTATATCTTGTTGTTTTTTCCCCCTGAATGTCCAGACAGTTTTGCTGCGTGTGGCTTGGTGGCATCTTAAGATGGGAAAGGAAGGATGAGAAAAGTTTTAATAAAATTTATTAAAATTAAAAATACATGTGGCTTGATCCTCAGTTTATCATTGGTTTCCACTTAAACTAATCCCCCTTTGCACTGCCTAAATCATGCCATTGTTTAAAAGGGAACTATGACAATTTAGTTTTAATTTGTATTGCTGCTGTGTACTTCTGGCTTGGCAAAGTCTTTACAAAAGGAAAGATATGGGGACAGGATCATGCAGGGTGTCTTCTCTTTCCTCTTCAACATGCAAAGCTTGTGTCATGTAAAAAGCTTGATTTGTTTTCAGTTTTTCCATCAGAAATAACTTAACTGTATTTCTTGGGCTAAAGATTTGAGCCTTTAAAGTATATAGAGAATATAGAGTATCTAATATAGTGTATAGAACATATATAAATATTTTACTGTAGCTTGAACATGTTTGTCTTTAATTCTGATGGAATTAGAGCAGTAGTTGTGGTATCATCCTTTGTTTTCTCCATACTTTTCATTGGAAACCTTCTGGTAGGACAGGATTGTTTGTCCAGAATGCTCTAATCTTAGATTTGAGAGCAGAAACCCAGGAAAACAGAATTTTAAATGTATAAATGGTCTCTGCATATCCACTCATCAATGTGAGGCTCACAAATGAAGTCTTGTGTGTTTTTTTTCCCCACGAGTTTGCATTTCCTTAGTTTCCATGAGGTCATTCGGGGCATTTCTGCTCATTCTGGAACACGTGAAGCTGTTGGCTGATTTCCATCTGAAGGATAATTAAGCTCCTGCAAATTCAGTGAGAATTGCAGCATAGCTGTGGTAGAGCAGAGTGGCCAAAATCCCGGGCTGCAGCCAGAGGGGTGGTCGTTGTGTGAAGGTAAGGCTGGACCCTGGCGGGCTCTACATTAGCTAGGCTGTTTCTTGTACGTCTAGCGTACGACCACACTGGACATGGTGGTGCCCATATCATGGTGGCCAAATTAAGGGCAAATCCTCGTGAGACTAAGCTAAATGTCTTGTTGTGCTCTGCTATGTGCACAACACATTTTGGGATGAGTTTGCAGAGGCAACATCTTTGAAATAGTAGACAAAGAAGCACATGTGTGTTAGAAACATGATTTTCTTAACAAGCACCGAAATGTTTACCAGGACTAACAGCACTGTCCAGATGGGAGGAGATGCAGTTGGGGATACAAGTGCGTTTACTTTGAGCAGAGGGGCCACGGAGTACAGCTGCTTGCGAAGGAAAGAAAGATGTGTCTGGTTTTCTTTTCCTTTGTGTTGTCTTTTGTAACCTGTACAATACGGAATAATACGAGAGTTGCCAGTTTTGACAGCACTGACACTGAACTGCTAAATCTCAAAATCTCTGATTTTTCTCCTAATGCACACATTAGTTATTCTTATTTCTTGATACTTTCTACAGAAGTAATCGGGAACCAGGGTGGTCTTAACAAGGGATTTGTTAAAATATCTTTAAAATACCTGCCTGCTGGAAATGAAGAGCCTATAGCCATGCAGAAAATTCCTCTTGGAAAGTGAGAAGCGAGGCAGGACGGGATCAGGTGTATGCAGCATTAAAGGTGGCTCTCATCTGCTGCGTTTATCCTTCTTTAAATTTTCAGCATAGCTGCTCATAACCTAATGTCAGCACAAATGTGGGCAAAGCTTAAAGGATTACTCTGGCTAATAGGAGGATGTGAGTTTTGGGTTTTGTTTGCTTCGTTAGAGCTGAGGGAGCCGTTGAGGTGCTTTGCTTGGACTCGTGCCCACGTATAACCATATAGCGCAGCCGCCGATGGAATGCAGATAATAGCGTCATTTTCTTTGCTATTTAGGTTCAAACCTGTGCTAACAGGTCCCCTCCCAAGCTTCGTTTCGACCTACTCTATGAATTTAGCAAGGAAACTCATCTCTGCGTTCCTCAGTTTCCCTGCGTTGCAAATAGCATGAATGACGCACTTCTCCTGTAACGCGTTTGGAGGGTACGGATGAAAAATGCCAAATGGGAGCCTGCGTTTTAATTATTGAGGCTACTGCTGGTATGCCGTTGGTCTGACCATGGTGTGGGAACACCCGTGGTTGTGCAATCGCTGCAGGACCACGGCAGCGATGCTGGTTTGCTGAGCTGGGCCGTGACCTGCGCTGCTGGCAAATGCACCTGGCATTAGCCAGGCAACCACTTCAAAATCGGAGCATGCAAACGGAGGAAACTCTCGGAAGAAGGCGTGCTTGGGACCTGAATAAAATGAAACCTTCGTCTTCTGACCAGGAAGCCTGGACACGCAAGCCCCGCTGTTTGCAGGATAATTTGAAGCTGTGCTAGTATTTCAAAAGAGCAGAAGTGAGTCAGAGCAGCTAGTGCGAGTAGACTTGAGGCAGGTGTGTGCCGAAACCCACGTCCATGAGCCCCAAAGCTGCTCCGTGGGGCTGGGCCAAGGCCTGGGAGTTTGCGGTCAAAACTCCCATTAACCTGAGTGCTGTGGGAGCAGGGTCACAGGGGAGGGGTGTGCTAATTCCCCTTTCATTAAGGAATGACAAATGAATAACCTTATATACCTGGACGCTATATCGGTCGCTTGTTCTACCTGCTTTTTACAACAGCAAGCTCAAAAGAGGAGGAATCAACCTTAGAAGGGACTTTAAAATTTGGGAGGCAGCCTGACTGGCTCCTGCACGCTAGCTATGCTGTGCACAGTATTTACGTGGATAGTGATCTCCTGATGGTAGCACCTGCATATTTTAAAGCATACCATGTAAAACAGAAGTAAATGCTTAAACACTGTAGATTTAGGAAATTTAGGAAAAATTTAGGGTGAAAAAAGGTAATATGGAGCCAATTTAGGGGAAAAAAAGTAATATGGACCAACTGTGCAAAGCATATGGTTGTGCTAGAGCATTATACCAACAGTGCAAAGCATATATATGAAAGCTGGTATTATTGTGGAGCAGGAAAAAGTATTCAAATGTGAGTTTGATTTTTGTACCTGCTGTGTCCTGATCTCACTCTAGGAGCTGCTCGTAGGAAGGAACAAGTTGCAAGACCTGTTGTTACCAGCAATTCCTCGCTCTCCTGGCTCCGTGGCTGCTTGCCTCGGAAGTGACTGGCAGTCCCTGAGACCATTTTTAGGGCTTTAGAGCCGATACAGAAGTTGCCTCATTTTCATAATGTCTTCAAAGAGAAATCTGATTACCAAGTTGCATGTTGCCCCATGAAGAGTTTACGGAGCTGACAGTTGTCCAAAAGGCTTCTGTGGACATAAATATATTAGATTGATTCCACAGTATCTGCTTTGATTTCTTAAATCAAACTTATAGATATATATTGCTGTATCCTCCACTAAGAAGGTTGTATTTTGCTAGGTAATCTGCCCAAATGCTGTGAGTTGAAAGGAATATTAAGAACAAAACTAGTTCAAAGTGCTCCTAGATGCAAATAGCCCTGAGTTGCTGGCATAGCAGTGGCCTTCACTCTCTTTTT
>JAVCKT010046641.1:0-17154 GCA_032273925.1 Rhynchotus rufescens
TAGAACAACTCAACTGCTATGCCTGGCAGGAAACTGCATTTATATTCTATAAAGCAATTCATTTCTTTTCACAATTTCTCCTTGAAACACTGCTCTTTCACTCAGAAGTGTGTTTTCATCTTTATAATGACATTGGTAAGCGTCCGACTTCTCTATCTCCCCCAGGAATTACTTCATTATCTGAATGAATGTGAATATAAAGGAATGTTGAGGAACGAGAACAGTTCCTAGGCTTCAGGTGGAGCCAAGTGGCTCTGGATTTTTTTTTTTTTCCTGTTTTGAATGTTTTGTCATCCGCTGAGGGCTGTGCAGCAGAATGGGTTGTTCACGCAGAGCGGCTGCATCCAAACTTCTGCAGCTGCCAGAGGAGTTTCCCAAGTGTCATTTCCACTTTCATGGATTTCTTTATTTCAGAAGACAAACTTTCTCTTTTTAAGCAGGTGTAGCCTTGCAAACTCCCCTGTGCTGACATGCAGAGAGGAGATCTGATAAAGGCAGCTGTCCCATAATTTACTTTTACAAGTAGATTCTTGCAACTTTTACCTCAAGATACCTTAGCAATGCAGCATTATGTGTTTGATATAACTTTCATCTCAAGTACTCCAGAGGGTTTACGAAGTGAAATATTTGTGCCAAGTTCAAATGCAAACACTTAAAAGGTGAATTCGTGTTTATTGGCGTGGTGTTTTGTAAGAGAAGGACAACATGACCAGTATTGTATCAGAAGAAAACTATAATATAGGAATGCCTTGAGTGACCAGTCAAAAAACCCATGGTTAGGGAGCTGTCATGACTGCGAGACCTTTACTTGTGCTCTACAACCTCTGTGTTCTCCTAAAACCAACGGGAGAGCCATGTTAGATTTTACCTTTGGAGGGAACTTATTTTTAAAATGAGCAAGGTAATACATTTCTCTCTGCTCAAGCTGTAAACCTTACCCTGCAGAAGACAAGGAACGTGAAAACTTTCAGACTAAATGGATAAAGTTGGGCAAAATTATAAGTGAAAACTGAGTCTTGTCATGCCAAATGCCAGGACAGCTTCAGTGAACAGTATTAGCTCTGCTTTTGCCCACATAACCCTCAGCAAGTTCTAGGAGAAATAGTTTAGGGTAGATCTAATGTCTGAGACTGAAAAACAAAGTTTTTCTTTTATGGTTTAAATGTCTCCATGTGATAGTGTGGCACTGCACAGCACACATCTAAATGGATTTAGTTTGTGACAAAGTAAAAGAGTATATATGCATATAGTTACTGCATATATATGCATATGGTTTTGCATATATATGCAGTAGTTATGCATATGTATTATTTTTATGTATTTATTACAGTGCTCCCACAGCACCAGTCTATAGCCAGATCTGCTGCTATTAGAATACTGATAACTTACAGGAATAGCTATAATTTGGTCAAATCTAAATTAAAAAGCATTCCAAATATGTTATTTTTTCAGGAGACGAGAATATACCAGCAATATTGAGTTTCTTGCCATATGATGTTCCTGCTGAATTGGAATGTGCAGGACCAAACAGCTACGAGTGACGATGAGCTGGCTGCCTGTCGCGTGATTCAGCAGCCCTGGGAGGGCAGGATATTGCAGGTACTGCTCTGCACCCCTCCCAGTGGTATGTATATGTATTTTTTTATACATACATATATTCTATTTTTATACATACATATATTCACGGATATATGTGTATATGTGTTTTTTATATGCAATCAAGTACTGAAAAAATGAATATAGCTAAGCAAAACAAGCACTTTCCTAGACAGTACTGTAAAGGTCTCACTCACTAGCTTTGGGCAACTCCACAAAATTAATGCCACATTTGAGCTAAACACAAACCTAAAACTTGCTCTGAATACAGAAACCATAGCTGGAGATGATAATTTACCGTAGTTTATAAACCAACAGCAAAATAAATATACATCCCGCGTACCATATGGCAATACACAAGCTTCTCCATCTAGTATATGTTTGCAAAATGTCCATCTGTGCCAGTGCTTTAAGTGGTTTCAGAGTGAGCCTTGGACTAGTGGCTTCCGTACCTCCGTACGGTCCCTTCTGCTAGAGATCACCAAAAGCAGCCCCTTGGTGGAGAAGGTCTGTGCACCCTGTTCCCTGACGTCTTCTCTGGGACCCAGGCCCAGGGATCTTGGGTTTGTTACCCCAAACTACCAGCATTTCTTGCAGCTGTTCACCGTGGATTCTCTTTGATTTATTTCAGCAGCTAGAACAGCTTCATCTGCCTCTCTTGGTTATGCATCCAGGTCGTGGCAACTTTTGAGGAAAATTGGATGCTGTACTTTCAAACTGCTGTTTCCTATGAAGTTGGCAGCTGGGACTATGAAGAGGCAGCTCAATCCAGACAGAAAGATGTTAATGCTGCAATTTTCTCTGTTGCCCTTGTGCCCCTTTCGGGTGAATTTTGAAGCTGCAGGACTCCTTTAGCCATGGCAGAAATTTATCTTCATGCGCCTGCTGGGTTTCTGTCAACTGCTCTCTTAGCATTTCCCTCCTCATCATTCCCATTTGAATTTTGCCTACAAGACTTTTCTGCTGGAGAGAATCTGAAATTTGTTTTGAAGGGTTTTTTTTTCCCCCTTCCATTACTAGGTAGGGTTGTGTGTAATATCTTTCACAGTTCTGGCTACCACGCTGTCGTCATCGACATCGGCGGTGTTTGGGTCTGGAGACGTGCTGCTGGCACCATTTTGTTTCGTGTGTGCTAGGAGACTGCCTCTTCTCCGTCTGTTCTCGTGATCCAAGGCCCAGATTTTTCCTTCCTGGGAAAGTGGTTCTGTCTTTGCACATTCTCATTTTTAGTTCGGCAAGTCTGTTTTTAACGTTCTCACCCCTCGCGGTACCGCGGCCAGGCTCGGGTGTGAATTTGGCAGCAGTGGGACCTGCATTTGCTCTCCTGAGAGCACGCGCAGCCCGTGGGCTGCCTGTCACCACGGTCCACGTGGCCTCGTAGGAAAACTGCATCTTGGTTCGGATTTTCCTTCTGTAGAATAAACAGAAGCTGGACAATCACTGGGAGAGATGGTAAATGTGGCATGTAGGGAGTGCAGGCAGGTGGCTGTGCTTGGCAGGGGATTCTACCAGCTATGAGGTTTTTATCTGTATATAACTTGCCTTAATGAACAGGCACATTTCTATTCAAAACGCCTCCCGTTGCACAGAAATGGAAGGAGATTGGAAAATTCCTCTGAGGAAAAATTCAGAAATCTGCCGAAAGACAAAATTTTCTGTTCAATGTGGATAAATTATTTTCCATGTGTGATTCCCAGAAAGATTTTTCCAACAAATGCTACATTGAGTAAATCAATTTATGTAGTTTTCTGGCAGTTCTAAAATTTTAAATTTCCATTTCTGTTCTTGGTTTTCATCCTTTTCATTTTGAAGTGCAATAGAACATTATCCCACATATGCCACGCAAAGTCTCCAGTGAGTCATTAGAATTTTATATGGTGACTGAAATTTGAATGTTTTTGTCTGTTTTTATGGTGGGATGGGACACATAGTTCTAAGATCAGTGTGATAAAACTGATCTTAGAACTAAATAAGAACTAAATAAGCTTAATTTCATTGCAAACCCCATGTAGCAAGACTCTTTTCTACTGTACAATATGCAGATAGATTACAGCTTTGAGGAGCCTGTGGCTTGATAGAAACCAGTTTGTCTCCTCAATGTGTTAGGCTGGATTCTCTGCTGGTAATTATTTTTTAAACCTTTCAAAATTATGATATAGCAGGGACCTCACTGCGAAATAAAGTCAACATATGTGAATGACAGAACAGACACAGAGGAGAATGTTTAAGCCTTTAAACTGATGGAGGAAAAAATTTAAGTGTTTAAACTGGAGCCAGTAATAACTAATGCTCTTGAGGCCAGTCCACGGTGAGAGACTGTGGGCTGTGTCGTAGCTCTGCGTGGGACTTGGGGCACCCAGAGGTGCTCAGGCCTCCTAGTTCTGCTGCTGCTTGTGGTGCTGCTGCCACCCCAGGGCCTGTCATGTGTCCCTTGGCCACGGGGCCGTTCCTGCACCACAGGAACATGCAGGAGCTCAGGCAGGCCAGGAGAACCTGTCTCCCCTCGCTTGCGCTGACTCATAACAGTTATTTTAGTGCCAAGAAGCTCAAGTGATTTGTGCTTTAGAGGAGCTTCTAAGTGCAGAAAAAGCCCCTGGTAGTTTTTAGTTAACAGGAAAACCTGGTCCATACCAAGTGTAATCACCTGGACTACTGGAGGAGTTTTAACCATCAGCGTGGCAGCAAGAGCATCATCATTAGGGCATCCTCAGCAGAAGACGACGGAGCTTTTGTTTCCAAATGCCGTGCATAGCTCAGGCTTTCTGGCAATGTCCCTGGGATTATATTCAGCTCTTCTGAAGCTGCAAATTGATTAAACTAGATCAGTGAAAGGCAACTAATGACATGTTTGGCTTCCCTTTTTATTGCAGCAGCATGTTAATCTCGCGTTTGGAGTTTGAACCGCACAGTGGCTGCCTGTTCAAAGGAGCAATTGGTCGGGGTCCAGGCCAGCACAATACGGGGAAGCTCCTGACCACAACCATTGAGCACAGAGACAAAGAGGGGAAGTCACGGCCTGCAGCCCGGCCTCGTGCTTCTGTTTCTGGTGATGGAATAACACTGCTTTGTCTCGCTCATTTTTCCCAAATAGTTGTGTGAAATGTCAGTGTTTCCTATATGCAAGTACATGTGCCACGGGAGATGGTTGCTACAGCTCATGGGGACAGCATGGGGCCTCCTGGCACAAGTTTCTGCTGGAATCTCATCTGGTTTTATACCTTCAGTTCTCATCAGCTTAAGTTTACATCGTAATGGTTTGTTATGCTCTATTCTCACCCTCACTGCTCCCTGAGCTGCTGTGAGGCGCTTTGACACCTTGGACACCTCTTGGTCCTTGCACCTCGTCCTCCCTGGTCTCCTTCTGCCATCTTTTACATAGGACTCCAGGCAGCAAGTTCTGGCTCAGATTATTTACTCCACAGAATGCCCCTCATCCGTCAGTGTCCCACATCCCTCACTTCGATTCCAATCACCACCTTGGACCAATTTTGCATGGTCACGGTGTAAGTTTTCTGAGGAGCTTGTTTGCTGCATGAGCTCTATAAGCACTTTTCTTCTGCAAGTGTAATGGATATTCAGCAGAGAAGCTGAGGGGTTTGGAAAACTTGGCCTCAGATGCAACAGTCGAGCCCTGCAGTCGGTCTCTGAAGGTTGTAAGGTTTTATTTTCTGAAGTTCTCTCTTCAGAAGCTGGTTATATATCCCAGTATGTAACTAGGCTCTGGCTAGCTCAGAATGGAGCATCTCTGAAAATTACAGATCTGTGCCAATGCAGATCAAAAGCCAATAGAATTGGAATAATGAGATAATTTCAAAAGAAAGCTTTAGAAACAAATTTTAAAATTAAAAAAAAAAGTAATCTTTAAGGCTGTCGAGTTTAAATATGAGGTCATTTTGCTAGTGACCAAAATTCTCCTATATCTATTTTTCAAATGCAATTCTACAGCTAGTTCAGTATCTGATTCTTCTTTTTTCCTACATGAAGTTTCCCAGCAGCAGTATATTTGAGAGAGCAGAACCACAACCTCTGCAAATTTACCTTTCCAGAGGAAATTCTTCCTTAGCTGAATCCAGAAACACAAACTGTCACCCTTAAATAACTTGCATTTCTTTTCAGCCAGGTGGAAGACTCCCAATGTATTAGCAAAGCTGAGATTGTTCCCTTGATGGATTGATTGGTACCTGCTCATCCTGGTAAGATTTCTGAAGGCTTTTTGTCATGTAAATTGACTTTACTCCCTAAAGCTTCACTGTTTTTCAGTGGAGGGCCAGCAGATCGGGGAAGAGGCTCACCCTTCCAGCAAACACAGACTTCTGGCGTGCTTTTCACTGTGGTCTTCAAGTCCCTTTTGATTTTAAGGCTCACATCAGTCTTTTAATATCTATAAAGTAGCCTTGAAGACAAGGCCTGATTTTATAAACTTGGAAGTTTTGCTTCAATTCAGTGTTCTCTGCTTTTTTTGAAGGGTGAGGAGGGGAGCTTGGTTGGATGGTTAGTTTTTTTAAGCTCCGGGTCAACCATGAGGAAACATTTATTTGAAAACCTGAGCTGCAGGTGCAATTTTGAAGCAAATCTCTCATTCATTCCCATTTGCCACACTTCAGTTCACATCGCTGAGTGGTGTCATAGCACACGAATTGGATTCCTTTTGGTTAAAACTCCACTGGAAAATGCACTCCGGGAGCACTTGGAGCTCTGCAGGTGCAGATGGGCACCCCAGAGCTTCCCAAAGCATCGGATACGGAAGAGGCCGGGCTCCCAGCCCCAAGTGCTTTGCTCTGCATGTGTTCTCTTGTTTCGCTGCCTGGTCCAGAAAGGTTGAGAATGAAGATCTGCCTGAGCACCTTGACCAGAAAGTAGCGCTCAGGTGTGAGAGGGCTCTTGCTTCCCCAGTTTTGGAGTGTGCACTGGAGAAAATGGGTAGGATCAGAGCAGTAAATGGGCACCTGTACAACTGTACTGGTTCTGCACTGTCCTTTTCCATTTCTGTGCCTATCCCATACTCAAGGAACTGAAGATCTTGCTGCGAGTGTTTCAATTAAAGCTACTGAGCAGATATCCGGCTTCTTTCAGCAATGCACATTAGATAAATTACCTGGATCCCAAGTTTATGGTGTACAGACCATTGACAAAGGAGGCAGAAGGCATTTTACAGTCTGAATTTCAGTGAGTGCCTAAGTAACAGTATCTGTTTCGCTGCAGCTAATGGGAAACATGAGACTGGAAAAGCTCATGGGGAAAGAGGGAATACCCTGGCTGTGCAAGTCTGCATCCCTGCAAACCTCAGCTGCCTTGCTCCAAACAGCTGCTGAAAGGCAAGGTAAGATTTATCTATCCAAATTCAATCATGTGCGTCTGAGCTTTTCATTTATCTGCAGTGAGGTCACTCAATAAGCACTTCCCTTCCCCAGGCAGCAGCATTCGTGGAGTCATGTCCTGAGATGTGTCTCACTGAAGTGAACGCTGAGATGATGCCTCTTCCACGAGCGTTTTAATCGAGGCCTTTGCTACAGTACAAGCTTAGCGCTGTGACTAATGGGTAAAGATCGCTGACCTGGTAATACTGTGGTAGGCTCAGCCTAATCTGAAAAGCGAAACCCCAAAACATTTCCTGCATTAGCTGAGCCAATGAATTATTGAAGAGGTAGAGCGTAGTCTGAATGGTGTGCCCAGGAAACAGAAATATGCCTGAAATATTTCAGTTGGGCAACACTGGCATAAGGCAAGAAAGGCTGCTCAGAGGGGAGTGTTTTGCATGTGCAGTTTAATAGGAACAATCCTGCAGAGACCCTCTGTTTGTGCTGCTGAATATCCCTCAGGCAGTGGGAGCTGGTGTACAGGTGACAATACCATGACTCTGCTTTTAGCATCACAGAGTCACAGCCTGGCCATTGATTTTACTGGAGATTCACCTTCTGAGCATGCGAGCCCTAAACAGCTGCTAACTGGTGGGTTTCTAGGCTCCGAGAGCAGTAAGTGGCTAGGAAAGCTGTTGGAGGTTGTACAATATCAAGTCCTTGTCCTTTTGTGCAAGCAAAGAGAAGCTTGAGGAGACTATGCGAGGCTGGTCTCCTTAGCAAAGAGCAGCTCAAGGGATCATGGTGATCTCCACTTTACTCTTGGTGTTGTTTTATGAGTAAGGTGTGAAGGGAAGGGGCAAAGATCCCTCTCTCAAGGCTCTTCCTCCTTATTCTTTGGCAGTAAACTTAGAGCAGAAGAGCCAGAGAGGCCTGAGGAACCCGCAGAGGATTCAAGCCTAATGTCTGATGACCATGAGAGCGGCAACTGCAAGCATGGGAACAGCTGGAGGGAAAAAAAAAAAAGACATAAACTGGCAAGGCAGAAGCTGTCATCACAGGTGCAGATTGTAAAAATTGCTGATATCCATAAGCTTTACTGGTCAGTACTGGCCATCTCGCTGGTACCCAGCTCCCTAAACCATCATGGCAAGGACTTACTCAGCCCTTGCAGATGTCTGAGCAGAGTTGGCTGCAGTTCCTCAAAGGACAGACTCACCTGTGGCTCTCCCCTCAGCAGCAAGTGCCCCTGGTGTTGCCCACTACCTCAAGCAAAACAGATTTTGAGTGAGTTACATATCTGGGTTGTTTTTCTCCGTGATACCCAACCCTGAGTAAAGAGCCAAAGCAATGAAGAGACTTCTGCATCCTTTGGTAAGTGCCACTAATTGTTAATTTACTCCTATGGCTAAAACCCTCTACCTATTCCAGTCTGAATAGGTTATCAGTATCTAGCTTTTTAATCCTGCAACAGCTTTGTCTGCTAGATTGAAAAGGCTATCAGAAATCTCCTTGCGTATATGCTTATAGGCTCTGATGCTATCATACTTCACTCTCTTTGATAAAGCTGAAGAGATTGATCTCTAAATTTCCATTTTAGCAAGCTACTTTCAGACTCCAAATTAATCCTGTGGATTTTTTTGTTTCCCGAACCATTCCCAGTTTCTCCCTATCTTTACGGACGCGTGGCCATCAGAAGATGGTACCATGTGTCACAGTATCTGAGAGATCTGAGAGATGCTCCGGCTGTTGTCTTCACGGTGTCTCGACTGAGCTTCTGAAGGTGGCAGAAATAAAACGCTCACAACATTGCATTAATCTTTAATAAATCCGTAATGCCCAGGGTGCACAACAAGGGTATTTTAGGAATGACAATTATCATTATGTTTTTCAGTATTATATACTTCTGTCCCAAAAGCATTTTAGCTAACATGTTTATATGACATGAAGTGGGAAGCTTTCTATGATTCTTCTTTGTTGTAAATAGATTTTTTTTTTAATATTTCATTAAACAATCCTAGAGAAACGATGCATCTGTGAATTGTAAAGATCTGAGTTAGTAAAAGTAATTTCTGGAAGTATATCAGATATTTCAGCTGCAGAATGCTGCATTTAGCCACTTCCTGCATTAGTGTCTGTGTGTGAAATTATAGCTCCCTGCATGGGGTTCATCACCATTTTATAGCTTGCTTGGGTAGCTCCTATGGCTGTGATTGGTCTTAAAATCAGATATTCCTTAAACTGCAATTCCTGGCAATACATGTTTCAAATCCAACATGCAAAACTATGACTCCTTAACTTTCAGGTAGCTCAGCCAGAGCCTATCGGAGTTCCCTGCTTGCAAGGAAGCTAATTTACTGTGTGTACCTTTCTTGTAGCCCACTCTGTTTTTGTAGGGTTTCTAGCATAATACTTGTAAGATTGTGTTGGCTTCAGAAACGTTTTCTGATATGGATTCCACGGCACCGGCGGCGAGAGGGTGTTCTCTGCGTCGGCCCCGCTGTGTATTTGGGGAGCATGAAAGGAGGCTCCCGTGCAAATGGACCCGTGTTCAGGGTGCACGTTCTGGCTCCTGGGCCTAATAATGAATCTGCAGCTACAACAGCCAAGAGTCAGGTAGGTTGATGCTGCTTCCTGTGCGATTTTTATTAAGGAATATGTAAGGCTCCCTGCCTCCAAAATAAAACAGTGATAAATATATGTAATAAAAGAAAAAGAAAGGGGGCAAATGCTCTGAATAATCTATTCTTTTATTACAATAGCAATCCAGTACAAGATAAACTTCATTTTAAGTGTGTATAACACTGTGTAACAAGGTCTTCCTTATGAGCACTGACTGGCAATAAGCTAACAGCAAATACCCCCTCTCTGGCTCTCTTTTCCCAGGCTGGACAAGGAAAGATTTCTTTTCCCTGTCTTCTTATATGATAGATTTTTCACTTACCAGATTGTTCAAAAAGCCTTTTCTTGGCCATTGCCTCCTACACATATGATACTTGTTTCATGTCTGCGTCAAGGGACTGGTGTTAATTCACCATTGAGCATGTGGACCTGCTACTCATCCTCACTCAAAAACAGAGAAGAGAGTCTTTTTATTTATTTCTAGATTATCTTTCATCTCTGTTCCATTTTCAATATGATGTAGCCCCAATTGTTGCCTTTTAAAAAAACACAAGTCTGAAAATAAATCTTTATTATCGTCCCTCTGAGATCCAGATTAATTTCAGGTTGCTCAGATTAATTTCTGGTCGCTGTCATGTTCTCCTTTCACATTTTTACCCCTAAGTTGTAACTCTGTCTTTACACCTCATCCTTTTTTGCAGCAGATGTTGTGGGTTTATCATTTGCAGTAGTATAAATAATTATAAATATTATAAATAAATACCCTTTGAGGTATTTATTCGTTTGGGGCCTGTTTCCCCTGAAGACTTTCTGCTTGCTGTACAAGTTCTACAGAATCTTATTTCCGAACGGAAGAAATCACAGCCCCTTCATGCTCAAGTTTGTAAGTTTTTCAGCACAATCATTTCCCATAAAGAGTTTCCATAGTTACCCCAAGCTTCTCCTTCTAAAACTAAGCTTCAGCCCCATGCCTGTTTCTCCTTCCATTGGATTTAAATTAAATCACCGTGTGTTGCTTCACTCCGAGGTGACTTGAGCGGCCCTTTCATAGCGTCCTTGTTGTGTATCACGATCCCGTTCGCGGCGGTGTCACCCCCTGCGAATTCACCACGCGCTTGCAGGAGGCCTCTGGTGCCTCTCGGTGACAAATACGGGAGGGCTGTCGCCAGCAGGAATATTTCTTTTCCCAGCTCTGTCTGGAAAGCCGCCTTCCCATATTGACACGGTGACAAATTCCGCCTTGTCCGTGCTGTGGGAATTCCTTCAGCCTATCGCCGGCGCGTTGGGTAACGCGGCCCTGTCGCCTTTGCTGCATCTCGGCAGTTTATTTCTGGAATTTATTTCTCTCCCTTGTCATTACCGTTATACTTAGATGGTTTCATCAGACGCATGAGACGTATGGATTAATTATTAGTTAATACAGTCGCAGACAGCAGTAAAACACTGCTCTTCCTTTGTGCTGCTGTATATCCCTTATATCCCTTTGCATTTTGTATTAGTTAGGCTTTTTAGCTTTTATTCTTTGGGGATAAACAGTATTTCATAATTTCAGCTGAAAGGATGTTATATTTTATGTAATAAATTTCAGTTCCTTATAGTCCTTTTACCTCTTTATAGGCATTGGTAGCAACTCTAAAAGCCTTTTTTCTTCAATGGCTTTTGTCCTCAGAAAAAGGTCAATTTTCATCCTCCAAAATTACATGAGGGTCTCATGAAAGATACTTGCACTCCCTGCAAAGCTTCCCTTCATTAGTGATGACAGCAGAAGTGCTTTGCAAGCCGCAGCAATTAACAGCACCAAGCCACCTAAGTGGGAAAGCTCCATTATTTTAGTGGGTGAACGACAGCTTTTTAGCAGGTTGCGAGAGAATTAGCATTAGCAGGAGATGACCTGTCCCCTTGGAATCCTGCCGTGAGCTCCTCCCGACGGAGCCTTGGGATCCTGAACGGCAGCCGAGCGCGGCCCGTCGCGGCGGCAGGAGCAGCTGCCCGGATCGGCTCCCGCCGACGCGGTCAAGCGCTGCCAGAACAAAGCAGCATTTTGCACTTGCTGTGGGGAATGAGAGGGAAATCGGGCACTGAAAGAAAAGGTCTCCTACTAATAGGAGTCTCTAATAACTGAATGCAAGTTTGCAGCCCTCTCACTGCAGACAGCTCAGTGCTTACAGCAGGGCATGCCCAGCCCAAAGGACCAGGGATCCTCTTCTGTTGCCAACAGGGAGAAAAAAGAATTATTAAAAATTGTCTTGAATTTTATCTATTACCAGTTCAGTTGGGCAAGAAGTTTTTTTTAGTGTATACCTTTGCACTTGGGTTTGGCTGACAGGTAGGTTGGGTTTCGGTATTAGTTTCTGGTTTGGGCACTGCTAAACTGACATGTGGAAGTTTTGTTACGTTGTGGAGGGAGGTTGCAAATGGCTCAAGCCACACCAAAACCTTAGCATGGTTAATTAAGAAACCAGAAATGAAGAATTAGCCTTCTAATTGACTCAGTCCTCTGCCAGGTGTTGTGTTTGCTGGGCAAAAGTACGGCTGGAAAAAAATGTAATTTTGGAAAACTCTTCTCCAGTTCTTCCCATTCCTTGGAAGGTTTTTTTTCCCCAGCTTTTATGTATAGGTTTAATAAAAGATACTACCTTCATGCACAGAACTTAGAGTTTTGTAGCCACAGCACTGGGCACATCACAGTTGGTTTCTGAGCCATCGTATTAAGCTTCATCCCTCGTGCTTTCTTCTAGGTGGTGAAGATTTCGTGGCACTTTGCAGCCTGGCCATGCCCCCTTCCCAGGACGGCCCCGTTTCTGCAGGAGCTTCCTTGGCCAGCCGCCGGCCTCTGACAGCCCGTTACGCTCCTAGGTTGGTATAATACTATTTCTTTAGCTCTTCATCATCATTTAGGTGCCCCCTGGTACCTCCTCGACTCGCTTCACTCTCACAGACATTCTTGGCTTATTGACAGCATTGAGCAGATTAAGTAAAAGGCAGACTGCTCTAGCCCTGGGGGAGCATCCGGGGCTGGAAGTCACTTCACTGCGACGTGAAGAATTAGGATTTTATTGTGTGCCTTTTCAGGTGGGTGGTGTATTTTTTTCCTCACGTAGGTCGCCCATTCACTCAAGGTGCTCTCTCCTCCTGATGGATTCAGGCACTTCACGACCCACAGATGCTTCCCAAGGAAATCCCACTTGTATGGGCTGAGCTGCTTACTCTGCTGAGCAGCATCTCGAGCTCCACCAGTACAAGACGGGGCAGAAGTCGGATTGGCGGCTGTGCTGAAGCACCCCGGCAGTTTTTTAGCCTGATTTTCACTCTGTAATGCAAATATGCTCACTACTTGAGATGACTATAACCCAGTAGTAGAAATGTGTAGTTTTCTTCCAAAAGTGCCACCAAGGGCTAGAGTTTCTGTGACTTCGATGTCATCCAAACCTCTCTTTCTCCTAAAGACTGGAATATTGCAATGGCTTTTAATGGGGATTATGCTTTGAATCCTTTTCCAGTCAGAAGCTGGGGAAAGGATTTGCCAACTGTCTACTTGCTAAGTGGAAAATCTCTGGGCACATTACACTAGCAATTAGCAACTTCAGTTAGTTGTCTAGCAGACAAGTCCCCTTTTATTTTAAATTGCAAGCTCTATTTCTAATATTTCTAAGCTATGAAAGTGCTTTCTAGATGTAAGTTGAATAGGCACATTTACACTACTAAATTTATGTGGATTAAAAAAAAAAATAATTGTACACATAAGCACACAGGATGTGTTTTCTGTCCTGTTTTTAAAATATGTAACCAATATGGGAAAGACAACAGAAGGATCAATTAAATGCTGTTTCTTGAGAAGGGAACACCTAAACGTGGTTGTGTGTTCCAGCAACTGTGATCATCAGCACCAAAGAGAGCATCTGCACGGCAGTAGGAAGGTATTTGGTAAGAAATAGATAAGGTTAGAAATAGGAGAAAAAAAAGACACAAGAAAAGTTTGCATTTTTTTCTGAATTCTAATTTC
Source organism: Rhynchotus rufescens (assembly GCA_032273925.1). Taxonomy (NCBI): domain Eukaryota; kingdom Metazoa; phylum Chordata; class Aves; order Tinamiformes; family Tinamidae; genus Rhynchotus; species Rhynchotus rufescens. Next base: position 13,519 of record JAVCKT010046641.1, read on the forward strand.
AAACTGTGTGGTGCTAATTGTCGGGTTGGTAGGGTCTCTGATGTATAGAACATTGAGAGAAATTAATAGCAAACAGTATCAGTTTGTCACAAATGTGCTAATTGATGTTTAATAATTTCTCACTCTTTCAAAAGATAATTTGCTGTAGTGAAAACGTTAGGGATAAGCAGGAATGAGGCCACAATAATGTTTTCTTCAATATTTGTAATTATTTTTGAAGCATGATGAGTCAAATAATCTTGTTTTTTTTTAACCTACTCAGCAACAAAATATTCTGGTTGTTTAGTATGAGAAAGTTTCTTTGGCATAATCTTTGATTGATTTTTTTTTTTTTTAAAAAAGGGCCAGTAGGCTAAAAAATTACTGATTCAGGATGCATTTGAAAGCACCGCTTTCTCCCTTGTCACAGAGTGACGTTTTCCCTGAAGATCACTCCGGAGAGCATAAAAAGCACTGGAATATTTTATGCTGATTTGCACTTTGCATAAAAGCAACACTTTTGGTATTAAATGAATACCATTAGAGGACTATTGTAATTGAGATGTTCCTAGGGTACCTGAAAGTAACTTTATAGCTCATGCTGAGGTTAGATGTGCCTTGGTCGCTGTGAGTTATGAATCACCACAAGCCTTCCCAGTCCTGAGCTGTGATCAGAAATTGTCCTGCTGAAAGAGTAAGTGGGTGGAAGAAGCTGCAGGGAATGAGCGTTTCGATGGATGTGCCTTAAAGGGAGAAATGGCTTGCTGTAATATTTTGCTGCATTTAGATTGGAAATGTGATTGCTTCTTCCTTTTGTAAGGAACCAAAAAAAAAAAAAAAAGAAGAAGAAAAAATACATGAGATGGCCCAAGGCACTTTGACCAAGAATATATTTTGGATCCATACATCAAGAGCTGAGACCTTCCGCTTCAGTTTCAGAAGATTACTTCAATTAAGGAGACTAGGCTGGTTCTTGAGACTTGTGAATCCCTATTTTGGGAGACAGAGGAAAAACACTTCATGCTTCAAAAGGAGCTGCAAGGTTATGAGAGATGGTAATAGAGTGTTTGGTTTGGATCCTTCTGTTTCTCTCTGCAAGCTGAGGTATTTGTGATGAAGTGGGAAAGCCAAGTTGCTTAACAGCCTAAACCACCTTGTTAACAGGGATAACTTTGAAATATAGGAACTTTGAAAGAAAGAAACCTGCCTAGAAATTTCTGCTAGTTGGATGTAGACAGTGAGATACCAGCAGCAAGTAAATAGGTTGTAACATGAGGTTAAAATTCATCCTGAACTGTTTCTGGTACCGGTTGTGGGCAGTGTATCTAAAACTCAAGTTTACTCTGATATTGGAAGTATAGAAGTACCAGAAACAGCCCCAAGAATGGGCAGAAAGGGCAAAGTAGGGGGATGCTTTTCTCTGGAAAAGAGGGCAGAAGGGTGATGTGTCCCAAGATAGCCATAGGAAGCCGAGGAAAGCTTGTTTGCAGGGAGGTTTGGGAATAATTCTGCCTTCTGCACTCCAGCCTTCCCATGTCCCTCGCTGAGCATTTGAAAGGCTTGTGCAGTTCACTTGATCTATTTAAGAGAAAGAAACTGTGTCAAATCTTTCCATTCCCCGGCCGGCTGTCTTTCAGACCACATCTATATTGTAGCAGGATAGTATGGCGTAAAAATGAACCGTCTAAAATTAATACCATGTTAAACGCTAATGTGTTTTCTGTCTGGACAGGCACAGCCGTGTTTGCAGCAACTTAAGCGTAAGCAACGGACAAGCGTTCTCACTTAACATCGCCAGGAAGTAACTTTTAACCATGTCACACAAAATGACTAATTTTTCTGACTTGTCTTTTTCAATTTAAATAAGGCCTTGAAGCGTGTACTTGCCATTACTTCCATGTGGTGCAGCACAAGTGCAGGGACAAAGACTATGGCTCTTTGCGGGTGCGTGAATGACAGGAGCTCAAGAGGTTTTTGAAAGAGAAGGCTGCTTTTTTTTTCAGAAAAACCTTAGTGTTTGGGACGCATGGTGCCCACTGACAAGAGCTCTTCTTGGAGGAGCTGTGAAGGTTACACCAAATTTGAAACTTTAGTTTGATTGACGGCATGTAATTTTATAAATGTAACCCTAAAACTGAGCTATCCTACCAACGACCTGAATAATCTAAGGAAGTCAGTGGTAGAGACCAATTTTATGGTGGTAGGTTCAAAACATTTCTTACTCTTAGGATAAGAAAGAAGACAAAATGTGGACGTGCAGCCTTCAAAATTGTTTCCTCTGTACAACATTATTACGCTTCCTGCAGTAGTAGGAATGCTGAGACTGGTAGGAAGCAGCTCTGCTAGGAGGAGGAAGAGGAGGAGAGCTGGTTTTGCACAGTGGTGGCTGTTTGCTTTGGTCCATCTCCACTGCGTGGCCAACCCTGGACACCTCCTCGCTGCCTGGCAGTCCAGGCTTCTGCTTCCTTGCAGAAAGAGAGGTTTGCCCAGAGCTACGCTTGGCCTAAGTGTGTTTACCAAAGCAATCGGTGTCTGTGGAGAAGCCTAATTGAGCTGGTGAATGCATATAGCAGAGGTGCAGGCATAAATATATTAAAATATAAAATTTATATAATAAATGCATAAATACAAAGGAGACATTTCTCTAAACTTTTTTTCTTTTCTTTTTTTGTTGCTTGCAGGTTACTCTGTCAACTCAGACCTGCACGTCCTCCTCCTCGGAGTCCATCTAACTCTTCAAGGCTCTTGCCTCGTATTCCCAAGCTCATCTTCACTCAGTATTTGCTTTTGTGGGCAGAGCGAGCTCAGATATGCTCGTATTGGGGGGAGAGTCTTGCCAGGCACTTTCTTCAGCAGGGAAATTGTCTGGGTCGCTACTCGTCAAGTTGGCAGCGAGGAAAATCCATAGAGCGGGGAAGCCGTAGACTGAAGGAAAAGGCAGCGAACTGGAAGGATTGACCAATTCCTGTCACCACGGCATCTTCCTGCTCCCAAAGCAGTGGTAAGAGATTCATAGTATTATTCCAAGAGAAAAAATCCCAACGTCTCCAACAGCAGCAGCCACCGGTCTCCAATGGATGCTGCTCAATGGGTTTGTCAGGTTTTGTGCCTTCTGAAAGCTATTTCTGCTATTTTGCTGGGAGAGTGGCACAAGGAAAGTGTGGAACTCTTGCAAATAATAATAAAATTATTCTCATGAGGGTTTCCTGAGCAACCTAAGCCGTGTTGAGTGAAGTGATGACTTTGCTTCTGGTTTATTGCATAATCATAGGATTAATATTCTCTAGAAAACATTGGTTATAGCTGAAGTTATAATTCAAAGTTCACCAAACCCTAAAGCCATGCAGAAAAGTAAGTTTATTTACACAGGTTTTCCAGGAAAAACCGCATTTATGGGATCTTTGCCAGATACCAAAGCCGGCCCAGGTCTGGTTCAGTCATGGAAACGGCACTGGGGTCAAGGTTGGTTGTGGGGAGCAGCCCTTCTCCTGCGCCACCATAGGGGCTACCTTATCCCAGTGCCCCCCTCTCCTTGTGTTTTTTATACACAAGAGCGATTCTGGAGCAATAACCGCACGCTCCCGTTCCGCGGCCGGCGCCGCCGCCTCCCGCCCGCGCCGCTTCCCGCAGGGCCGGCGCGCGCGGCCGCCCCCGCGC
>JAVCKT010046685.1:0-17150 GCA_032273925.1 Rhynchotus rufescens
GCAAGGGCAGGAGTTGCCACCTACACACCTGTAAAGCCACTAGCACAGAATCACAGACTGGTTGAAGTTGGAAGGGACCTCTAGAGATCTAGTCCAATACCCCTGTTCCAGCAGGGACACCCGGAGCACGGGGCACAGGGCGGCATCCAAGTGGGTTTGGAAGATCTCCAGAGAAGGAGACTCCACGACCTCCCTGGGCAGCCTGTGCCAGGACTCTGTCACCTGCACAGGAAAGAAGCTCTTGCTCACCTGGAGATGGAACTGCCTGTTTTTCAACTTGTACCCATTGCCTCTTGTCCTATCACTGGCCACCACTGAGAAGAGCTTGGCCCCCTCCTCCCTGCATTCTCCCCTTAGGTATTTATACACATTGATCAGATCCTCTCTGTCTTCTCCAAGCTAAACAGGCCCAGCTCACTTAGTCTTTTCTTCAGTTCCTTAACCATCTTTGCTCTGCACTGGACCATTTCAAGAAGTTCCTCATTCCTCCTGTGCTGGGGAGCCCAGAACTACCTTCTCAGCACCCTCCATCACCAAGGCACCCTCCCCATTCAGGAATGGACTAACATTTTCTCTAGATTTCCTCCTGCTGCTGATGTATTTATAGAAACCCTTTGTGTTGTCCCAGACATCTCTTGCCAACTCTAATTCCGAATGGGCCTTGGCCTTCCTCATTGCGTCCCTGCATTCTCTTACAATGTGCCTGTATTCTTCCCATGTGGCCTGGCCCTTCTTCCACGTTATTGCCCAACGCTGAGGGTTGGCAGCGAGCCCACAGTCATGGGTCAGCGTGCGTGTCACCTGCTCCCGAGGCTGCTCTGTGGTGCTGGCTGCACCAGAGGATCCTTGTCGCTCCAAAGTCTGTTCCTGGGAATATCGACAATACCTGAGTTAGCTTCGTTGTGTGCTTGGGTAGGTCGCAAATGTTACAGCTTCAGCATCTTAACAAATAGAAACGGAAAAGGTTTCCTTTTCTGTTTAATAGGAGCATTAAGCAGCTCCTATTCCCCTCCTGGATGAGGAGTTCCATCACAGTTTCCTTTGGAAGCGGGAGAGTTTTGAACACAGGGGCTTGGAGATGGACATATACGTGAAATGCTTTAATGTGAAATGCTTTGGCTGAGGATGCAGAGCCCAAGTCCCTGCAAATGGAGCGATATGGACTCTGTCCTGAGCTTCTGAGCATGTTAAGTTAAAGGTTTTGGGTGATAGTTTGAGCTGTGTCAGACCCAAATTACCCGCTTCTTTCTTCTAATTAAAATAAAGCATGAAAGATAGGTCAGGCAGAATTGAAAGTGGAAGGAAAAAAAAATCTTTCAACTTTACTGGTAGAAATCTTGGCTCGTCTGGCCGCTTCTCACAGGAGTATTAATAATTCTAGAAATACTTTCTTTTGCACCTACGTGGCTAACACGAATAACCAGTAGGAGACATCTGAGCCTTTGAAGGTGTTGAAGGCTCTGGTGTGGCACGATGGCACTTGTGCAGGAAAATGTGAAGCAATTTAACATTATTAATTGCTTGCTGGCTGAATAGATTTACAAGAAATTGTCAAACCTTAACGCTCCAAATAATCATTCCTCAAAAAAAAAAAAAAAAAAGAGGAAATTTATTACGCCATTAACTGTGTTCCTAGCAGGTTTCCCAAAGTGAAATCGCTAACTGCTATAAAACTTTTATTGCATGTTTTAATTTATTTCTTCCTCTGGTAGGGAGAAATCTCAAAGACTTATTTTGGTGTTCTTTACTGTCATTATTTCTTATATCTAAAAAAGAAAATATTTGCGTCTATTTATTCACTCTGTTGTGATCTTAAAAGCTGTGTTGCTTAGGTGCCATCATTCCTTCCTGCACTAAGAAGGCCAAGACAAATCCACCCTCTTAAATTTTTAAGGGATTGAATGGGAAGGACTAGCTGCTTTTTGGACTTTTGTGGCAATATAAAGGAAGAGGATGAGCATGTAAAGAGGCTTTGGATTTCCCTCACCTGAGGTCCCCATTTAGGACCAGTCTTTGCAGACAGAGGTGATGCTCGAAGGGTGGGGTTTTTTTTTTTTCCTTTTTTTTTTTTTTCCTCCTCTCATGGCTTATATTGGGTCATTGGCACCTACTTAAATACTCAAAGAGCCCACTGTTGGATAAAATCCTTGATGCTTGGCTATTTGCAAATAGCATTATGTGCTGCTTAACTGAAGCTCCAGAGGTCTTGGATGTGAATGCCCAGTTTCAGGAATTCCATAGTAATATTTTTCCTGGTATAAAGTATTTTTGAAATTTTGAAGAACGGTCCTGGTTTGAAATACGTGGCATGAAAATAAAGTAGAGGACTTTTCCTTCAGCAAGTTAAGAAGAAAATTGTGTAGAGGGCTTGGGAAAAGGGTTAAAACCTTTTAGAGTTGAGCAGTTCGATGGGAGCATGGGTTTGAGTTGAGTGACTTCAGTGGCAGTGGAGAATCAACTCTGGCATGGGGGGCCTGGTGGCCTCAGCATTCAATAAGAACATGAAATTTTAGCATCAAAAAAAGCAAGCACTGATGCTTACAAGGCTAATATAAAAGCTGTTGACAAAGTACATAAATAGAGAACTGAGAACAGGTTTTGGCTGTGTAAGGAATGAATATTTCCCAGGAGCTTAGTGGGAGAGCGATTATTTCCTCTCATGCAAGGGGACATTTGTGCACACAAAATACCTCTGGTTTCATCAAGCTATTTTTCCCTAGGATATTCATGGAAGACTTCCATGTAAGTAGCAGTTGATGTAAGAGAAGGAAGAAAAAAAAAAAAAAAAAAAAAAAAAAAACACCAAGAGGCTGTAAGTATTTTAAATAATTTCTTATGACTTCTGACTTCAAGACTTCCTTCGTTGGCATGTACAAACCTTTAATCATTGGTAAAACTGTCATGTAATAACTTTTACCCAACTCAACAACTAAACTTGTTCTTAGTGTGACACGGGAGAGTGTGAGTGGTGCTGGCACTAGACTAATTTTTAATGAACCTCTTCCAAACATTATTTCACTCTTCCTATACGTATCCATTATTTAATCATATGTATGCCTCCTTTTGGTTGCGATGTGTCCAAGAGTTTGAGCTGAAGTTGTGGTAATGTGTTTGACAGTGGCTTTGTGCTCATTAAATGGAGACACTTTGTGTCATTCCTTAATGATTCCTTGGCCAGAATGGTGCTGAGAGTGTCACCAGTATGACTTGTCACATGAATGTAAGCAGTTTGTCCAGGTTCTTTTCAACTCATTCTTCATTGTTCCAAGGGATGTTTGAAAGAGGGCGCAGCATTAAGACTTGAATTATTAGCATTATTAGGAATATTATCAATATTGCCAGGTTGGACAAAGGTCTAGATATCTCCTGAGGCAGATGATGGGAAGATTGGAGGGATTGCTGTGTAATCTATTTCATGGGCGTGACAGCCCTAGCTGAATGAGAGATCTTGGTGCCAACCCTGCCAAGTGATGGGCACTGACAGGGTCATGATGCTCCGTAAATCTACTGATGATGATTTTGATTTTTTGTTCTTTGGGTAATGTTTTCCACATCCAGAATTAGCTAAAAAGTGTAATCCTATGCTAAGTCCATCTTTATTTTGTCTGTTGCTTGGGATGCTTCACTCCAGAGCCTTAATCGGGGCTGAGCACATGCTTGCAGAGCAGTCATCAGCGCTTTCCCAAAGCAAAATCTGTGAGCTCGTTATGTTCAAAAGAGGCAATTTTGTGTGAGGTTTCCCAACTTCTTGCAAGAAAAGAGATTTTCAAAATTGGTTTGATTGCTAACCTGATTGCAGCAGCTCAGAAGTTAAATTGAAACATAAAATAAATTAAGCATTTTGGAGTTGTGAATTAATTAGAAAACTAATTGGAATGGATAAAAAGAAATGCAAGCCAGTGAATTGTTTTTCTTATCTTGGAATAGGGATGTTTAAATTGAAAAGACGATATGAAACAAAGTATGCAAACAACTGGAAATCATGTTAGCAGAAAGATAAGTACTAATGGGGGATCTTTCTTCTTTAATTTAATTTTATTTTTTTAAATCATGATACATTTTTTGAAAAATGACTTCTGAAGAAGACATAGCAGCTCAGGGCAGCAGCTGTCTGAAATACTGGAAGCAGCCCAAATATTAAACTCCAACTTTATCATTAACACTGTTTCTCTTACCACCTATGTGAACATGGGAAGGAGAATCATACAGATGATATATCATATTCACACTGCTTAACATATGACAGACACTATGAGGAAAAGGGAGATAACAAGAAGCTCTATAGAAGAGAAAATGCAGATGCCACTGAAATGTGTTACAGGAGTGAATGGTGCCATTTGTATGTGAAGATGGGGGACCAGGTGACACTTACCTGCTCTTATTTATCTAATGACCCAGCTAGTGGCTTGCAGTTCCTTGTTGAGGAAACTGGAGGAAAAAAAAAAAAAAAAAAAAAAAAAAAAAAAAAAAAAAAAAAAAAAAAAAGAGAGAGAGAGAGAAAAAAAATGCTAGAAAGTTTCTCCTTATGAGTTCAATGAAGAGGTTGTAGATATCATATTCATGGAATCGCACCAAGCCCCATGCCAATAGCTTCTAAGAAATGCTGCAGTGCAATCATGGTTTCTGTCAAGCATTTAAAGATGATTTGGGTGTAAACTGGAAACTATGATTAGAATGGGAGGCATAAATAAGTTTGAGTAAAGCCAAGTTTACTAAGGCAAAGGGAACTTTTGTGGGTTAGTTTGCATGTTCTCCAGCCTAGCAAAATAGATTTCATTCACCATCCATCCTTCTAAAGGCAAATACAGTCTTGTTGATGCATGAGGTGTTGGAGAAGCAGCAGAAATAATCAGTGCTAATTCTTGCCAGAAAGTCTCCATTTGTTGCTGATTTTCCTTGGTGTTTGTCTGCACCTGCCAGTCCGGGACCCATGTGTATGCAGCGAGATGCTGGCCCTGCTGCTCATCTCCTCTCCACATCACCCTCCTCTGCTGGCAAATATGTTGTGTCCTTATGTCAGTTTGTTTTTCTGATGGAAAAAATGAATGAGGTACAATAGGAGGACCATGTATTGGTTCTGTACTTCGTCTTCACTATTGCTAGCTGCTTACTAACTTTTCATTAGTAGGTTCACATGACTTGAGCTATTCCAAAGGCCCCATGCATCAGTGAACCCTGGTCTCCGGCGGCCAGGAGAAGACCACAAACAAAACTTCTCTTTTAGAATTTCTGAAATACAATATTGTAAAAGGGCAGGAGTTGGTTGATCTCAGGGAGCCAAGAGTTAAAAGGCAACTGCCAAGCTTGAAGGGAAGAAGGGGAAAAAAAATATCCTGATAAAATATGATATAGGGAGCCTGAGAACCCAAATCTGGCTTAACTGACAAAAAATGTCATTGAATAAAGGAAGTGGTTCAATAATTGATTTTCTCATATTTTAATATTTTAGCCCTAGTCAGATATTCAACAAGCCAGAGAGAGAGGAAGACTTCTAAAACTCTGTTTCTTTGAAGTTTCTGATAGGTTGATAGTTGCTGCTCAACACATATATTTTTTCATCATTATAACCTGCAGAAAGTAACATATTTTGATTTGTTTTTAGGAGCTTAACGGACACAGGAAGAATTCAGATATCTATCAAAGCAGTAAGTTACGCAACATGTCTAAATAAAATAAACCCCATGAATCTACAAAGATATTGCAGGAAAATATGATTGTAAACTATTTTTATCTGTAGAAACAGAGGAATGTGATGACAACTTTTCCATAATGTAAGTTTTGCTTGTGTTAAGGTCACTTATGCTTCAAGGAAGAAAGCAAATGTTGTCCATAGTGACTGGATCAAATAAAGCAGAGGGGAAAAAAAACAGGATGATTTGACATCTGAATTTATATTTTTAGCCCATATAAACCAGTCTTTTGTGATCATAATCTACGCAGTAAGTTCATCACTGCTCAAAGGCCAAACTCAAAGGCATATAAAAGTATCATAGGGAGTTTACTCAGATCTATAAAAATCCCTATAGCTCAATAAACTTCCTCAAATGTTAATCTCTAAAAGGACCTCAAAATGCACATTCCTATAGTCTTGACTTCTAAACTTAAAATAGCAAAATGGCGAAAGAAAAAACTTTTATTTTTCTTAACTATGTACCTCCAAAAGAGCTTTTGGGTTTGCTTTGACTATGGACTAGCCTGTTTTATGAATTGAAGAGAGTATTATATCTTCTGAGTTACTGAGACAGTATGACAGTATTTTTGATAAACACTGCCAAATAGATTTGCAAGGCTCTTACTCCTTGGATTTCTTGGATCTGCTTAGGAATTTGCCCTTTGAAGGTCCATATGGTTTTCTCCTCTCCTTTCCTTTTTGATCAAAGGTCCCTTAATATGTTAAGAAAGCAGTTCTCTGTGTTGATTAGTTATATACTTTTTCTGTGTGGACTCAGAGAGGCCTAGTTCTGCAGACATCCTCCTCCCACCACTCAGTTTCATAGTGATTTCTGATTAGACTTTTTGGATTCATTCAAATTCCAGAGGTAATGCTCATTTAGCAGTATTTGGGGGGAAAAATGATGTTGTGCTTTGTATCAGCAAGCCCATATTCCAGATGCCTTGGCAAAAATAGGTGGGCAGCTAAACCAACACATGAGGATGAATCATAGAAGTGTTTGGTAAAATCCTCACAAAGCTGCATGCCCCTTATTTGTTTACAAATGTTAAGTGCGTTGGAGTCTCAGGCACAAGACTTAACACAAGTAGTTCAGTCTTGCTAGTACTGATGGGTAACATCGTTTTCAAATTTCATGGTTTTCTTGAATGTCTGTAGTTAGATCTGACCAAATTCCGTGTTCCTAGAGGAAAAAAACAAAGCCATACCTTTTCCCCAGCCCAAAGCCTTATGTTCTGTAGTTACAGAAAATTTAAAAAACAAACAAACAAAAAAAAATTAGATTTGAAACACCTCAGCAGAGCAACAGCGCCTGTTATATTCCTTACCAACATTAGTATAACAGCAGCCCTGTGCCTGATTTATATTCCTGGAAGTATTTTGGCATTCCCGACCAAATCAGCCTGTCTCCTGGAGTGGTTCTTCCAGCTGGTGGCGGATTCCTCAGGGAATGAAGCTGAGCTAGCAGCGTTTGAGTAACTTCGAAGGGCACATTCCCATCAGCTGGCATTCAGACCCTCCATTGACGTGAAAAGAAATTTTGCTTTGGGAGAGATATCGGTGTGACAGCTCTCGCAGCCCACAGCTTGGACATGCACTATTTTTTCAGCAATGGAAAGGTATAATTTAGATATGTGTCCTACATGCGTTGGTGTTAGTGCAACGTGAGCACCGAGGGCATCCTGCAGCTCCTCAGCCTCCTCCCCTGCCCCTGCTCATGTCTGGGGCAAACCACAGGGCTTGCCTGGCCTGATTTTGGCTTTTCCTTTCAGGAGATGGGGTGGGAATAGGAATGATCTGCAATGTGGTGTGTGGATGGATATTCATTCACCTGGATAGGGGAGATGCTCTGGTGGGATGAGCTGTGTAATCGTCATTGGAAAATACACAGAGCACCCTGAGCTCTGCATAAGGGATGCTCTTATGCATTTGCATAATAAATAGATACATATGCTCATCCCAGGCAGGCCTGTTTTCTGTTGCAATTTGTTATGTACTAAATTGATTTTTCTTGCTCCTTTTTCTTGCAAATTCTCCCATTAAACTAAACAGTCTGAGAGGAATAGCCATTAAACACTCATTCCTTATTAATTAAGTAGTTTAAAATCTAGGCCTTTGAACGCTTCCCTAATTAACTGTGTAAAGCTGGATTCAAAGTTAACAGGCAATGAAAGAGCATTTCTTTAGGGAGAGGTTCCACAATGAGCTAGAAAGCCCTTTGCAAGCAGCACAGAAGCCATGAGGCATTGGTGCTCTTATATATCCCCAAACACAAAATTAAGTGAAAAAAAGGACTTTCCAGCAGGGAATTATACCTGTCACAGCAATTCCTGGCTGCAAACATCTGTGATGGCAGCAGTTACTAATGCTGATGTTATTTCTGTGTCTGTCACGCAGCTCTTGCGTCCTCCTCTGCCTTTGTCTGCTCCTCATCGTCACCTCCCCGCCGCTTCCTCCACCCATTGGACTCTCAGCAGTGGCTCTTTGAGTCAAAAGGACATTTATGACCCCAAGATAAGATATTTAACCTTAATAAATTAAATAATAAATTAAAATTAATTAATTAAATTAATTAATAATAAATTAAAAAATAAATATTGAACCCGAACATTTACTTTACTAAAGCCAGAGCTTTTCCTGGGGTTGAGCTTTTTGCTTCAATGTTTTTAAATGGTGACAATTCCTCAATGCTTCCAACAGTTGACTACTGTTATGTTATTAAATCAGAACTTGATTTTTCATCTAAACTATTCAGTTTCTAATTCTTGCATGACTTTTATCCTTTCTTTCTCTAATTACATTTTTTTTTGCTACTGAATATGTTCTTCCTACGTAGGTATTTGAGGTGAAAAGGTTAAGCCTCTGAGACACTTTGTTATGAGCTGTATTTTGGTCTCCTTCTGTCATTCTTGTATTTCTCCTCTTTCCCTTCCCCAGAGTTTTCAACTATTCTTGTTATAAATATGAACAAAATCCTCCTTGGGCACCTAGGCACTCGTCTTCCCGTGCGGACGGTTCTTGGCTTGCCCTCTTATTGTGGTTTCCCCTGGGTTTCCCTTCTTGTTCACAGGCAAAGAGAAAATCCAATTTACTTGAGAAGACCCTATTTTCATACAGCCGTGTCCCCTGGAAGTAAGCATGTCCCTCATGCCTAATTCCTGACGGATCATATCCTGGTTACCTTTTTCCCAGAGCTCCTGCAGTACCCAATGGACTCTGCCCTGCTCTCCCCTTAGTCTTTTAAATCTTCCAAAGCTCCTGGGGAAAACTAATGGGGCAAAGCAGACTGAGGTTAGGTTAAGCTCCAAGCTAGATGCACACAAGGAATACATTTTTTCCTAGGTTTAAGTGAGATCAGATCTTTTTTGTAGATTTTCTGGTTCTGAAATTGAGCAAGGAGAAAATGATGCTCCTGGAAACTGCAGAAATGCCTCAAAGAATTCAGCTTTCATCAGAATTCAGCTTTAAACAAGGTAATCCAATGCACTAAAGCTGTCTCTTAGCTCCTTACATTCCTCTCTTTTCCCACCTTCCTCATGTTTTTACAGCCTGAGTAGGAAAGACATTTCCATCATGAGTGTGCCTGGTGCTTCCCATCCACTGACCGAAAGCCTCTGACTAGAGGTGAAACTGTGTGACACCAAATGTCTTTTGACAGGACCAAGCAATCCATCAGTTTGCTAGATGGATTTTATTTGGAGGTCACCTGCAATAGCAAGGGAGAGCGTTTTCTGTGCCTGAAAGTCTTTCCAGAGCTGGATGCTATGATGAGAAATATAGGAAACTGTGAATATTTGCTTTCTGCAGTCAGTTCTCTGCTATGTTTCTCTATTGAGTCCCAAAGGTTAGACCTATAGTTCCCATAATCAAAATATAGGCTATTTCCAGAACAACTTCTTGCACTCTGATGGAGCAGGGAATGGGCAGGCGAAAACATGCAGGACCTTCAGGGTCACCCTTGCAGCTATGAGTGCTGGGTTATAAGTCATTTTCCTGTGGCACTAATTCCTGCATGCAGTAAAGAAGTCCAAAGGACCTGTCCTAACCAGGATTCACTGCTGAATCGTGATCTTTCAGTCCAATTTCTGTCCTTTTTGGGTTTTCCTTTTTTTTTTTTTTTTTTTGTCTCTGCCCCTATACACTTTCACAACCTAAGTTTTGAAGTCTGCTTTGATTTGGTTGCTTTGGGGAGGGTAGTGAGAAAGGGAGCATTCCTGGCTGTTCTTCGGGGATGTGTTTGCAGATCAACACTAGTTGATCTCTAGGCAATTGTAGGCCAAGAACTGGGGATGAGTGAAGCAGATCAGCTTGGGGTGAGATTCCCTGGCAATACAAATCAGTGTTGCTTCTCTGGGTAGTCTGAAAATGCTAAAAGAAAGTCTTTCTTCACCTCTTGGAAATTTGAAGTCTAGACTGCAGCAGTATGAAGACCGTAAAAATAAACAACCCCCATACATTTGCTGGTCTAGTTTCAGAGTTTAACTCAAATCACCTAGTTAATCCTGTGCTTTTTCCCTGGCAGCATTCTCTTTATGGATATAATGGGATGCTCACCATCTCTGAGGCTACTCTATTTAAAAAGATGTCTAATTTGTTGCCCTCCTCCTCTCAAAAGTAATAACCATAATAATAAAAAAAGAAATCCAGGGTGAGGCAAAACAATCAACCCTTTCCAGCATGTCAGTATGAAAACTGGTGAATAATTCAGCAGACTTGAGTGTCGCTAGTGGATCTGCTGTCAGGACACCAGAAATCATGAGGAAGAGCAGAAAACTCCCACTCATCACTTCTTTTCCTATTCCTCCTTCGAAAATGGGCACTTCTGTCCCCCAGCTAAGAGATGCTGCAGCTGCCACCCAGAAGCGAAGCTCAAATGCATTGACCAGGTAGTGCAAATGGTAAGATTTTTCTTTGGCATATGCCATTTTATTAAAAAAAACTAAATTTCTTTCCCCAGAAGGGGAGCTGTGCTGTTGGTAGCATCTCTAAGGTGTGTTGAAGAGGAGTTCCACTAGCTTCTTGAATTTGCCTTTTAAGGATCCCATAAAGCATACAGCTAATGCCTGCAAAGCTTGTGTGCCCGCATGGTAAAGAGTGAGGAAAGACAACACAAAACTTGTGTTTTGTAATGTAGAGAGAGAAAATAGCCTTTTTTCATGTGAAAATTACTTTGGAAATATAAATGACTATATAAAAAATGGACTTACTCTTTAAATTTTCAAAAACTACACATCTTTGGAGTCCTCTGAGCTTTCTTTCATGCAGTGCCCAGGGATGTAGTTTGGCAGCAGTTTCGTGTTGTGTTTTTACTGTTGCAGCCTTGAGCTATTGATCAGGTTGGGAGTCCAATACGTCTGCTTAGACTCCTCTCTGCTTGTCTTTGGGGACATACTGGCATTGGAGAGCTAGCACACCAAGAGCTAAGACTTCCTGTAAATCAGTGTGAAAAACATTGATAAAGGAAAGGATAGTAAGCAGAGAATTGGAGGAGTTCCTTCTCTTTGGAAGGATGGGTCAGTGCTTTGGATAAACATTTGCTGAACCCTGGGGATGACTGGTGGGCACCAAGTCCTTTTCCAGTGTCTCAAAATCACTGGTTGAAATTAAAGAGAAGTTCAGAATCCCCTTTCCAATATGGACTTGGAATATGCTTAAATTTGGGGCAAAATTTATTAAATTTGGTTCATACTGCCACCAAGATAACTGGCATATGCCAAATTTTGGTTTGCAAAGATCTTATAGACTTTGTATTATAGACTGTATATTATAGACACCCTCAATTTCCCCAGAGGTCCTGGCCACTAGTGTTTTCATATCAGCCAAATCTATATTAGGTAGAAATAGCTTTGGGATCCTTGAGGTGAAAGGCTTGAGGTAAGTCTAAGCTGCTGTGCTGGGTGTAATTATTTCTGAAGTGCTGAGTACTAGGCCATGGTTTTTATTTCTGTGGTGGGGGATTATGATTTCAACATAGAGATATGGCAGCTTTGGTATTGGAGAAGAAATATGTTTTGAGACTTTGATTTATGTTTTTCTATTCTCCCCTTTGAACATAAATGGGAGGGCAAGAAGGAGAGCATGAATGTTTAGTGAGCGTGCTCAGGCACGGTAATTTATCCTTGAGATGGAAACTGCAGGTTTATAGACCTGGTTAAGCAAGCTTCAGTTCCTCTGCTCTTTTCCTTGCACCTGCTGGAATCACTTCTGACAAATCGTGCACTCTAATAAAAACGTTGGTGGGATGATTTAGAAAATATGCTGCAAACTGAGTAATGGCTGGATGTTGGGAGTACAGGGGAGCTAGTGGTCTTTATTTGGACAACTATTTTACACTTGTCGCAGAAGGTCTATAAGTCACTATAATAATGTGCATTTGAGGCCTTCAGCACATCCCAATAAGCACATGTTTTACTGTATTACCAAAGCTGAGAGCTGACTGCAATTTTTCTAGGTTTAGAATGCGTAACAGCATGTAGGACTTGGTCATTCCTGGGAAAGACCCTCCCCACCACTTGAGTTCCTCAGTCCTCACCATCTGCCTGGAATTCACTGAAAGCTTCTCAGCCCAGAAGGCTCTCACCTCACACCTAGGTCTTTGGTTATTTTAAGTATTTTTGATACTGACTGTAGCTTCTATTGCAACAGGAGACGAGTCCCTTGCAGGAACAAGGTCACTAGCAGTGTTCATGGTTGCCAGCCCAAGCAGCAAAGGGCATTGTGTGGCAAAATCCAGTCCTGAATCCCAGCTCCAGCTATGTTGCTATAGCTCAATAGCAAGGATTGTGTCTAAAAAGTGCTTTTTATAGTCTATCTAATTGTTGCCTTTTCAGCAAGCTCTTCCTTCAAATGCATACGGTTTGTCTACCCTCAGCTTCATTGCAGTAGGTCTGTATGCTTTTTGCCCACTGGTGTTTCCTTGCACCATCTCTTTTTGCTTTACCTAAGCAACCAAGTTGTGACTTGCATGAGGCTGCTGCTGTTTTCAGGTTGTAATTTCTTGCCCCGGAGCAGGGGATACAAAGCGGTAAATCCTCGCGACACCTTTGTGCCACTCAGCCCTGTTTGCACTCAGGGCGCTGGTTGCTAATCCGTATTTGAGCCCTTTTAATTAAAAAGTGTTTGAGACACGTGTACCAGCTATACCCAACCAGTGCATGAATACTGCAAGGTTGGGGAAGAAGGAGCCAGAAGATGAATCACTCGTCTGCTGTTTTATACATGTGGCGATGAATTAAAGCCTTCCTTGGCACTCTGAGAGACTTGCAAAAACACTTTAAAAGTAGGATGTAGGGATGTGTCTCACGGTGAATGAGACCTTGGCTTGGTGTAAAGGGTGGAAAAAACCTCTTTGCACTTCTGACGGTGCTGACTCCCCGGAGCTCCCTTTCCAAGTGATGTTCCTGGGAAACTGCCGTATCTTACATCCGTGCAAAAGGATGCCTGTTGCTCACCTATTCAGTAACTCTGAGATATAACATTGGAAATAATTACAGTTTCAGTATTGTTCTGCTGAAGTTTTCTTTTTCACGCCCACAGGTGATAGCACATCCCCCAAAATTCCTCTTAAGTTTGTATTAGCTCACCCAGATGAAGCAAGAGTATCTACAGTAGCCAGTTCGCTTTCTCTTTTCCTGCTGTTGGCACTTAGTGTTTTTTTTTTCTGTTTTTGTTTAATTTGAAAAACATCTTTCTTTCCTGCAGCCTCCGAGATCCTGCATAAAAAATATTCCTCCTCCACTTCAGTCTCCATAGCTACAAACGATTAATTAAAACTCCAAACCCTTTATATATGCCATTTTTTCCCTTTTTTTCTTCTTCCCCGGCTTTACTGCCAGCTGATTTTTGCTTGCTGCTGCAAGATAGGAACAGCTCAGGGTAAAACTCCTCAAGCAGACCCAATGACCCAAGAATTAATTTTGCCAGCTTTTTATACCTTGTCCAAGGCTTGTCCAAGCCTTATGTGAAAGAGAATTGAAGGGGAAACTTCGTCCCAGTGAGGGCATGAATAATTTGGTCAGATCATGTTTTTCTGTTGTAATAAGCTTGGCAAAGCCTTGACAAGTTTGCAGGGCTGTCTACAAGGAGCATGAAGACTTGGAAAGCTAGACTGATTCTTGGTGAGTCACTGGTGGGATGTGACTTTTAGAAGATGGAGGCTGCTTTTGGATGATGTCCTATGTACTGAGAATAAGGGAGCAGGTCCTGCTTAGCCCAAATATCTTTGGTTTTGCTTGACATTTCTTTCAAACTGGTGGCCTAATCTGGAAATTTTAATGAAGTCCCTCTGGACTGTGGATTTCAGGCACTGAGGCAGAAATCTAAACATCCCTGGAAGCCCAGAGATGGACAAGGTGTAGAAATCCTGTTCTTCCAGACTAAGCATGCTGCACAGGTTTCTTCTCTTTTCCACCACGAGAAAGCTCTTCCTGCTTAAAGAAGCCTAAATTTGTGTAGAAAAACAGTTATGTGACTTCTGGTGGATCTCTCTGTATTTCGTGACAGCTTCACAGTGTTGTGCAATGGGAACGTGAGCATCACAGCACTCAGAATTGAGGAGTTTGCTAGGTAGGTGCTCCTGTGTGCCTTCAGGTGTGCACAAACATTACTCACTCTGTAATTCTCTGATTGAAGATACACTGAATTGTATTAGCAGTGTGAGTAATAGTTTGGTATGAAATTAAATCAACTTCTTGGATCATTTTTATCTTTTTATCTTTATCATTTTTATCTTTTTCTAATGCAACATCTACAGATATGAGGACCTTAAATGAATAAAACGAATAAGAAAACTCCTTGCTAAAACAGTAGGATGGAGCTTAGTGCCCCTGGGGTTTACTATGGGCTTTGCACAGGATTAGAGCAGAAGAATTTGTAGTTCTTTGCTCAAGTTCCTCATGTGTAAAAATGTGTAGCTGGCTATTTTTTTCTCCCACTTTTTTTCCAATATTTTCAAGTTAGTTTGTACACAGTGAATGACTGGTGTGTTCACACTGAGCAGTGTGCAGCTTTGGTCTTTAAGGAACAACCACAACTTCAATTGCAATCAAAACCTGGCATGTTTGTGGATTTTCTGTGCATCAGATATGGTGCAATCCTCCTAATTTGCCCTCTTTTTCCACTTTTTTCATGTTCCTAAATAGCGTTGACTACTACTCTGAAGCCTTGCTCAAAAACAAGAAGGACCGAAAGTTGCTCTTTGCTCCTCCTGTGTGTGTACATCCACAGATGCTCATGCACAGCGTTTGCTTTGGCACGTTTGCAGCTTTCTGACTTGAGGAGTGCTGGCTTCTCTTCCCTGATTACGACATGGTTGTTTCCAGGCTGTTTTTCCTGCATCCCTTCTCCCGGCACTGAGTCATCACTCTGTGGGTGGTGCTGAGTGTGTTTTTGTGCCACCACGTGCTCACAGGCAAAACCCAGCTGAGCAATTCTTCGGATATTTTATATAATGATCAACGAGGCTCTTGCAGAGTCATTGCTACCCTGGTCACCCTTGTTAGGTTCACATCGTAATTAGGTTGCATCTATCAAGAGCAGGAGGTGAAAAAGCCAAATTTATGCTTTCTAGAAACACATAAACCAAAATTTGTAGAATTTTGTTTTAGATCAACATCAGGAAATGGTTAATCTGATCTGGTTTTGGCTGTTCTTGATGGTTTGCATAGAAAGTCAACCTCCACTGAGCATAAAATGAAACATAAAAGCTTTGTGCAAAGTTCCTGCAGGAGTGAGATACCTAGTCCAGCTGAAATATCATGGTCCATTCTTTTGGATTAAAGTCATGCCCATAGGAGGTTGTTAAACATATTCCAAGAAGGAAATGTGTATCGTTGAATCCTGTGGTATGGTATCCCAAAGCAAATGTATATTTCTGCTTAGAGCAAATGCTTGGGTATGATGACAGGGAAAATCAGGCTTTGCTTTTTCCCAGTAGCAGTTAAATCCATCCCTTCAACTCCTCTATACCAAATCGAGAGCCTTTGAAGGAACCAAAAGTTTCATTTTTCTTTAATATTTTTTCCTCCATCTGGATACATTAAGATTCCATCCTGCCAGGGCAGGAGGGAGGTGAAAACACTGCTGAGCCTCTGCAGTGCTTGCTGAGTGCACTTTTCATTGCTCAAAATCCAATACAAACTCTGAGTTGAAGGAGACGAGAATGAGCAAACCCCACCAGAGAATGGGTGGCCAGATGGGGATCCTATCAGAGACCATGGATTTCATGGTTTTTCCATGATTTTCCTCCTTTTTCTTCCTTATTTTTGCACCTAGTCTAGTCTAGCTGAGCTTTCCCCTACCCATTAAATCTCTTTTGCCCTCTGCTTGCAGCAGTGCCAGACTTGGAGTCTTGGTTAAGAAGGATTTTGACTTTGGGATATTGACGGACATTTGACTGTATTGATTTGTGCAGCAGAGCGAGCAGTCAGCCTTTTCTCTTCCGTCTGTCCGTCCTTCCCTTGCAAGGTGAGGCTTTTCTTGAACTCCTGCGATTGCCACCCCACCGCGTGCCCTTCCTGCAAGTGCTTGCACGAGGCGAGTGCTGCTGGAAACACAAGCTGATGACTTTAACAAAACTTTCCTGTTTTCTTTGCAGAGTTGCAGCCCTGCATGCTGGACAAAGAAAAAAAAAAAAAGGAAAAAAAAGGAAAAAAAAAAAGAAAAAAGGAAGAAAAGAAATCGAGACACACCGGAGAATGACAACTTAGGGCTTGCATTTTTAAAAACTATTTTATTTTTGAACAACACTGTTCTGTGCCAGGAGCGTAGCTCTCAGCACGATACCTGGTATCGCTCAGCAGCCTCTCCCTGCAAAGAGCAGCTGCTTTGAAGCTGCCTGGAGCGGGAACCTTGTGCAGCAAGAAGCTCCTCATCAGCAATTCCTCTGCGGGCTTTAGGCCTTGCTCGCTGGCTCCAGCTTGGCCTTTCCCTCCTTGGCTGAACCTTCCCTACCTGCCTGGGTGCTGGTTTCAGCCAGCCCTTGGAGAGGGTCCAGCCGTGCCTGGCTGTGCAGCAAACTGTGCTTTATTTTACTGGGAGATGTCTCTAAAATGGGATTTGCACAATATAAATGCATATATGTGCATGTATATATTTTTATATTTTATATATATATATACACACATGTATGTGTTTATAGATATTACACTTTGCTTGCACATATCATCCTGGGCCGAGCCTGCTTTAGCAAACTTACCAGCTCCTCAGCCTAAATTCAGCATGTCCGGTACCTGTCCCAGGTGAGCCCTGCGGGATCTGCCTTTTACCTGATCCTAGGAAGTCCGTGAGCGACCGTGCCACGAATCAAAAGCGCCCCCTAAAATTCCAAAACAAAAACAAAATTAAAGGCAGTTAGGGGGCCCGCGCCCCCCGAGGTGCTGCGGGATCGTGGGAGCTGCTGCGCTCTGCGTTGGAAGCAGCCGGAGTTGGGGCTTGGGGTGGGGACCAAGGGAAAAGGATTGCAAATAAATAAATAAAAATA
>JAVCKT010046696.1:0-17146 GCA_032273925.1 Rhynchotus rufescens
TCTTTTTATAAAATTCTACATTGAAAGAAAAAAGTGGTCTTAGGCAAAAATGCCATTTCTTGGAACACAGTTTCTCAGCTATACTTATTTTCATTTATTTCCCTGTCAGTTTCAATAGATTTCTGTTCTTTATAAAGATATCAGAGGCTCCCTCTGGTGGCTACATGAATTTAATTTGACTTAAAAAAAACAAAACAAAAAAAAACAAAAAAAAACGCAGTAAGTTTGGAAGCCCAAACCCAAAGGGACAGTATTTGACAAATGTGATTTTTGTAAAGGAGCAGCCTAATGACAAGCAATGAGCATTTGTATGGAGGAGAGAAAATGAGCTTGCTTGCAGGGATGGCTGCACGAGTTGCAGTACCACATGAGCTTGAATCCATTCGCTCACTGCTGCGCTTGGCCATACAACAGGAGTAGAACATGAGATTTCCTGTTGGAAAATACAGCTTCTTTTTTGGATTATCTAAAAGACCAGACATGCCATCTTGCTGTACATGGGAAACTGCATTTCCCATGACTTTTTTAAATGTAATGCGTAGAGTTTTTTTGATGTAATGATGGAGTCTGGTGCACTCAGAAATGCATCACTCGATTCCTATGAGTTTCTTTTCAGTATTTATTTTTCTGACCTGTCAAAGCATGTGTAAAATAACTCAGCAGTTAATTTCTGGATTTGGTTAGCAATCTCTCTGGCAAATAGTCTTGATGAAAGAAGTTGGAGCTCATGCATTTCACCTCAAGGGCTAAGAGTATGTGCAGCCTGTTGCTGCAGCTAAGCTACCACGTACTGCCCTGAGAAGCCTTAATAGCGTGGCAATGTAGGCACTGGTTTAAATGGGGTTCCCAATGGGCTCTGACAGTGTAAGAGAGACAGAACCTCCTTGCTTTGCCAAAGCCAGAGTTTGGCCTTCTCATGAAAGCCACGTTGCAAACCCTGTTCACACCATGCGTCCCTAGGCCATGAGCTCAGAAGGGATTGGCTGGAAAGCTGTCCTCTGGTCTTCACTTTCTGCCATTCCCATCCCACGCCCAGGTACTGAAAGCTGCCTGTAGACATAGCAATCATGATTCACAGCAAAATCTCTTTATTTGGCAAATGCCCCACTGTTCTGATGGAAGTTTGAAGGAGCCTTGTACCTACATCATGAATAAAGCCAGAGGGGAGAGTGGCTTCTAGGTTCTTACATGGTTTCCATACCTGCCTGATACTCATGAGGATTTGCTGAAACCCGTAGCAGTAAGTGAGACAGATTAAATACTTCGGAAGCTACTACCCAAATTAGAAGATGGATTGTGCAATGTAGTTACCAAAAGGACCATAACCTCCATTACTGTTATGAATCATACTAAAACAGTTTCCTCCCTCATTTGGCTATGCTCTATTTCCAGAATTTTTGGCTGTCAGTAAAATCTGTAAATTGATAAATCGGTAAAATCAGTAAATTTACCCAATTAAATGATTTATGTAAATGCTGAATTCATCCCAGTTTGGAGGATCTCTTTTTGCTAGTGATATTAGGTTATGAATTTTGTTATTCCTACCAGCACTGTAGAAGAGCCGATAAAGCTGAGACAGCATCCCCTGCTACCTGCCAGACAGCTGGAGTGTTTCAAGCTAGTAAAGCTTATGGGGCAGCAGCTGTTTTTCTCTTATTTTCCATGAGATAAGGTCCTGTTACCTATTTAACTTCATTTTCGGTTAGAATTGCCGAAGATCGTAAGGAGGGATGTTTAGAGCATCAGACTGATGCCACTTTGCTGAGCAGCACGTGGGCTAGGAAATGGCTTGAGATTGGGGAATCAGAAGCAGGGATGCCTCTTTTCATCCTGGGAGCAAGTATTTCCTACCTCAGCAGTGAAGCAGATCAGATAAATGGCAGCACAGTTTTTAGGGCTGGCAGGGCATTCATAGAAAATTAATCAAAAGTGATGAAATTCCAAGGGTGGCATTTTTAAGGAACACAAAAATATTGCTTAAAAGTGATCTTGACTTAAAAGCTGAACATTTTCAGGCCACAGCTAGGGCAGAATATATGAAAGCCCACCAAGGGTGTTATGATCCTCTTGTCTTTGCATTTTATAGCCTAAACTCAAAGGCCTCACACAGAACAACTCTCAAAGTACAAAGCAGCTGAGCCTGGCACGAGAGAATGGTAAATGAAATAAGTGGGGTTTTGAGGAAGGGTATAAAAGGCAAGTGGACATGAGTGGGAGAAAAAAAGAGGAGCATGAAGAGGTGTCATAGAAAGATAAATGCAAGCTTGAAGGAAAACAAAGCAGTTTGCAGTGTATCCTGTAAATAACGCAGAATAAAGTTAGGGCTTGGGAAGACTTGGAAACAGTGACCTTAGGTGAGGAGGAGTAGGGTGAGGAAGAGGAAGCTGGTCTGTGCCCTCAAAGTCCGGATGGGGACTGCCATGGGGCGATTTTAGCAGGAATGCTGAGGCAGGATGGGAGGGGAGGCTGCTCTGAGAAGGAAGCTGGCACCTAAGCACCTGTGGACTTTTGTTCATATCAGGTCAAATAGGAAGCAGGAAAAAAGAGGGAAAGGTTTGGGGGAGATTTGTGAGAAACAGCGCTCAGCAGTGCTGGAGCAGGAGGCTGAGTGAGGATGGAGGTGAGAAGCAAAGGAAAGATCAGAAATATTCTTGGGAGAAGTAAAACTGGAGATGGTTAAGAGAGAGCAGAACTGGGAAGGGGAGAGTTTAGTGGTCAGAAGACTGGTGAATGGGCCATATCAATGCCATTCCTTATTATCAACTGCCAAGTTTAGAATTTTCCTATCTATTTTTCAATTTTGGAGGCAAAACAATACGTAGGAATTTTGTACATATCAGAATACAGGTATTAGGCTTACGTAATCCATCAAGGCATGAAAAAAATTGTCTAAACTTCCTGAAGTGGTCAGCCACAAGACAGCATCACATTACAAAAACAACAACAACAAAATCATTCCAAGAGGCTCATAAGCTGGAAAAGGCAGCGCGTGTCAGCAGGCTGGGCTCGCTTTTGGCCGTAAGGTGGTAAATCACACTGGCCACAATCCTGGCTGCCCAGCAGCTTGGTTTCTGCTCCCCGTTGTGCCATTAAGCTGGGTTGTTTGTGAGCTGCTTCAGTGCATCTCAGTGTCTCTCTTGCGAGCGGGGAATGTGTGATATTCCCTGTATTTATGTGTCTCCGTTATACGGTGAGTTGGAGCGTGCAGAGTGAAAAATCATTTATTGTTAAGATTAGTGCTGATGTGCTGTAGGCACAATAGGTACTGAAAAGTCATTCTCACTTAATAAGCTGCTTAATTACCTGAGCATATTGGGGACGAGGCTGTAGATGGGAAGTGTAGATATAATAATTAGGAGGCAGATAATTGTCTAAGCGCAGCTGTGCGGCTGCCGCAGTGGTGGTGCTGCAGCGAGCGCTGAACTCCCTGCCGCTAGAAAAAGAAATGGCCGAGGCAAATATTTTGGAAAAGCAATGGAAAATGGGAAAAGGAAGAGCCTGTGTGAAGTGGGGCAGCCTGGGGTGTGTGTGGCTGGTGCAAGCAGGGAGCTGCCAGCCTATGGGTGCGTGCGGCGTGATTCGGGTGAGCTGAGGATGAGGAGTCAGCTTCAGCACCGCGTTTTTATTCTCATTGCTGGAGCCTGCAGTTTATTAAAAGAGCAAACACAGTCGTGACATCCTAGGGGACTGGCACGCTCGTGAACGAGGCACTGTGTGTGCATGGCTCTGTGCGCCGCCTGCTTTTTATTTTAACTAGATTTGCTGCAGCTGTTGCTCTGAAAGGAACCACTCAACACTCTGGGGAAAGGAGAGGCTGCAGAAATCCTCAAATTAGTATCCATTAGGAAGAATAACTTTTAAATAAATTGCTTGTTTATGTGGTTAAAATTCTCATCTCTTGCGTAGGAGTAAGGATCTGTCTTGCTAGTCCTAGACCTTTCCTAGCTCCCAGCAAATCAATTAGTAGTGCCATAAAAAATTAAATAACAGCTTATTCTTCCTCTGCCTCTAGTCCTTCACAATGGTGACAATCTATTTTCATGGTAGCTTGGGATACAAACGCTTTCTGAGGAACACAGGCTGGTAGTCTTTAAATGTAAGTGCCAGTGATTTTCACATTGGCTCTTAGGAAAATGTTTGGAGCATCAGACAATTCCCTGCCAGTTGTTACCTGTGCACGTGAATCTCCAGCTCCCAGTCTTTCAGCTAATAACAGTGCCTATGTTTATATATATATATATATATATATATAAAGCGTATTAAATTTTTTGAGGGGGATGGATTTTAGCTTTCCTGTTGTCAAAGCACCGTACTTTATGGAACCTGTAGTGTTCAGTGCAGTCAGCAAGAATGAAAACCAGGTCCTCCTGTTTCCAAAGCATGGGCATTAGCCTTGGAGCAGGTTCTCCAGCTACCTCATTGGTCTCCAAACCTGTGCTGCCTCACTGCAGCTTCGCTTCCAGGTTTGGCAGCTCCCCTCCTGTCCTCAGCTTGCTTTTTCACATTCCCTCACTGTTCTATCTGTAACTGAGCGTGGTAGTGCCAAAAAACGTTATCTGTAACACCCACAGGTTAAAATAATAATAATAATAAAAGAAGTCCCAGGATCTGGACAATCAGAGAC
Source organism: Rhynchotus rufescens (assembly GCA_032273925.1). Lineage (NCBI taxonomy): Eukaryota > Metazoa > Chordata > Aves > Tinamiformes > Tinamidae > Rhynchotus > Rhynchotus rufescens. Next base: position 4,625 of record JAVCKT010046696.1, read on the forward strand.
TTGGTTCTTGCAGCTCAATAATTCACAAGATTGTAGAGGGTCTTGGGGACTCTCTTACCCATAGTGTGCTCATTAGGAGACTATGGTATTTATAGATCAAAGTGCAAGGGCGTGCCAGGACGGAGCAGTTTGCCTGCTGGCCCAGCTGCAGCCCTGACTGTCTGCTAAAGCTGCGCCTGCAAAAGCCTGGGTGGGTTTTTGTCCTTTCCTGGAGATCTGAGTTGGAGGCAGCTCTGACCCAGCAGGTGCAGAGGAAACATGCAACAGCTTTGGTTTTCCCTTGCTTTGAGGAGAAGCCACAAATCATCATTTTTCTTCAGCGGATGAATTCTTGTGTGGGGTCGACTCGCTCGAGGCTTGGCTTTGGTAACAGGGCTACTGAAACACGGGAATGTAGAGAAAGGAAGTTGGAAGTTCTCCTTGGGTTAACATTAGGACCAAAATCTGCGAGTTTATTTTTCCAGCAGATAGTACCTCCTTTCTTTTTATGGTTCAATGTCTTGTGACGATTTGGAAATTATAGCTATGATGGATGTTATTGGAATTATTCATGATGCGAAGACTTAGGATGGGAATGTAATAGGCAATAAATTGACAAGGTAATAAAAGCTAATGCTGAAATCCTTAGGTATTAAACTCTGGTGGAGGTACCTTTATTCATTAGTTTATATAACATCCATCACATGCGCCAAGTAGTTCCTTTGCAGTTCAACAGGCAGAAAGTTATCTTAGAGCTTCCAGTTTTTGAGTTTTTGATTCAATAACTTAGGCAAAACTGCCATATCATTGAGCTTTTGGCTAAACTGAGGACGTGCTAGAGATTTGATGTTTTTTTACAGAGCAGCTCATGGGATGTGCAGTGCACTTGCTTATGTACCTGGTGAATAGTGGAAATCTTGGACAGGGATAAGAGCAACATGAACAATGGAGTAATTTGAGTTTGTGATATAGGCAAGACTATGCTTAAAAAAATTAGTCCTAACTATAGCATCAAAAAGCCTAATTTTGGTAGAAATATTTTGTAGTGTGGTGTGAAGCAAATGCAAAGAGAGCAGTCCCTGTTGGGAAAATACCTACAGCTTCACCCATGTGGCTGCAGAATCATGCTGCATCTTGAGGGAGGTAGCGAGTGAAGCCTGTGCTTCCTCCTTCATTTAATGATCCCTCATACACACTGTTGTGAGAGGTGAGATGGGCCATTCTGCCCCATTTCAGGTGTCCAGATGCTCCTCAAACAGTTCAGAAACCCAGAGGAGAAGGCGAGTCAAGAGTGCAGGATGATGCTGCAGCCCACGTCTCAGCGCAAAGGTCGCAGCTTCGCGGGTAGCTGCTTATAAAAGAAGCTCTCTGTAGAGCAGAGGAGCTCTACAGAGCTGGAGGCTGCAGAGCTCCAGGGAGCCGGTCCCCTGCGCAGAAGCTGGAGGTGGCGGCTCTCTCCTCTCCTGCCCGAAGTGCTGAAATCCCCTGTCCCTCTGGCATCCCTAGCGTGCACTTTATTAAAACGTTCAACATCATAAAATTCGCGCATTAATCCTGACCATCCCTCTGACGGGGAAAGGATAAAATCAATTTCTGTGACACAGCTGAAAAGCAAAAATCGTTGGATTGCTGTACATCTGCATGCAGTTAAAAAAGAAAAAGATTACATGGGGGAATCTGTAATTGACTGGAGCATAAATATCCAAACCTCAGCTCATCCCTCTGACTATTCCATTCCTGCCACAGTGTCTTATAGAAACTAGGATCTCTGCTGAATAGTGTGACATTTCATTACTTTGGATTTGCTGTGATGAATAATATTTGATGCTATTGGCCTAGAAGAAATATTACTATAGTAACTAGCACGTGATTCATTTCTGATGTTTCTTTTTGCTGTATTTCCTAAGGGATGCATGTCTGGAGTAAGAATGTTTACACTAATTCCTGTTAATAGTAATTAATTTTTCCCAGAGTGCTAAAAATACATAGCTGTTCTACACAACAACAATACTGTGATATTGGTTTTTTAAAAACACTTAAGGCCAATAACATTTTGAATATTGTAAGGAGTTAGTTTTGTTTGATACTTTTTATTAGGAACTTTCTGTGTTGTTAGTGTGTGTTTTAGTGACCTAACACTGGGTTCCCACATCAATAGTGCTGCAACTCTAATGAAACGCTTAGACAGAAAAAAGAAAATATAAGTGGAGTGGGTTGAGTTAAATAAAAGCAATGATCTCACCTATTCCTTCGTGACAGCCAAAAGGAATTTGGTGTGATGTATTAGTATTTTCTATTTTGGATTAATGCATATTCAATTCCTTATAATGATTCTTATGAGCTGCCGCTCCTCAGGCAAATGTTTTTATGAAAATTCCATATGCTGACTAGGGAAAAGTATGAGGTTTATGTCCATTTATTGACTCATGGATAGAGATAATTGTGCATTTACTGTATTCTTGTTTTTGTTATGGAGGAAAATGTCATTTTTTTTTTAATTAGCTCATCACCTTTGTAGAAGAGTGCTTGACTAAATTCAGAATTCATAGATATTCTGAATTCAGCTAAAATACATAGAAGAATCATTTTAAAGAGGTACCATTTAAAAATAGCTAAAATTACTTTGAATGTGATGAGTATACATAAAATATGCTTACAGAAACTTATGTTTATATTTAAAATTTGCATATTAGAAAGTTGAAATTACTGATCTGTAATGAAGAAATTGACCTGATTGTGCTAACTCCATCCATAGTAGAGTTGGTGAGGCACGTTTCTCACCTGGCTGTTCTTCATGAAATAGAGTAGAAAAATCACAATTCAGTGCTTTTGGCAACTCATGGTGGAGTTTGCAGAATGAACAGGCTTTGTTGTTAAATTAAACTTGTAGAATGAATTGAAATGAAAAATAAATTGTAATCTTTTATCTGCAGAAGGCTGGTTAAACACTTGAACAAACTCCAATTTCAAGTTCCATTCCTTTCTGCTTACCAGGTGACTTGAACTGGGCTCAGCATGCAAGTTTAATAAAAAACTAACTATCCAGTTTGGGATGTTTGCTGCGGGTAGACTATGAGGATTCTTCTATTTGTTTATATATATATATATAAAATCTATCATTATATATTGTACTATATATTATATAATTACAATTATAATATAATATATAATATTATATATTATATATAAAATATTTATGTATAAAATATATAAAATATATACTATGTATTTTTATATATTTATATATAATATTTATGTATATTTTATATATATTATATTTTATCCCCCTGAGCTACTTCTTGGGACAGCCCTTGTAGCTTTCTGAAACAAAAACGTAAGCTGGGTCGGTGAGAGCTCAGCAGTGTCTCTGGAGCTGCAAGCACATTTAGCTTCTCAATTTTGCCTTTTATTTAAGTGACATTGGATTCAGAGTATTGGGAGGCATGGGGAACACCACACGAGGCTTAATAAATTATGCAGCCTGTCTTGTTAGCTTACAAAAGGCTGGAGACAACAACTGCTTCTGGCATTATAAATGAAATGGCTTATTTAGGAAGAAGATGTAACTATATTAATTGCAAGAAGAACTTATGATTAAAAGGGCAGACTTGTGCCCAATACTCATTAGAATAATTCTTTTTCAGGGAGGAAAGAAGGCATCCTTTCAGTGTCTTTTGTGTTTAGGAGAGTGCTCCTAATTGTATTCTGGATCATCATCCCTTTGCAGTGGGTTTAAGTGGTTTTTCTTGATGCATGGGCCTCACAGAGGGGACACAAGGAAGGAGACTGGACCAAGATTCACATACAGAATTAAAAATTGTGATCATCTCTGCAGGTGGAAAAGCTGCCCCATTTCCTCTGTGTTTCCCTTGGGAATAGGGTTCGAGGTGGAGCCTTTCCATGGATGTTCGTGGATGAGGTGTGAGAGGGCATCTCGCTAATGGAAGTGCTGGTTTCTAAGTTCATTTCCCTGCCAAGGCAGGCTGAGCACTCGGCACGTCCCTCCTTGCCTTGTTGTTGCAGGGCTTTGGGACAGTTCCGTGGATATAAATATAGATATCTATATTTATAGATATAAATATAGATAAGTCACTGGCAAGGGGAATAGGCATATTTGTCAATGAACAGGCTGCCAATTTACAGATGTCATAAAACTCTCCTTGACAAAGCAATAGTCTGTTAATAGAGATACCCATGCTGAAACTCTGATAAGGGATATTTTATTAAGGCTGGGAGCTGATTTAAGGGTCTGCCGGTTGAGTTTGCAGATGGGAGGAAGAATATGCCTAATAAAACAAAGAGCTGTAATCTTAATTCAAGACTGAGCAGGATTTGGAAACCTGTGGTGTTTTGTCAGATAACTGCTGGCTTTCAATATTTCAGGCTTTTCATCAGAGACCAGATGAATCATTATATGTTAGAGAATATATAATGCAGAATTATAGTAATAGGCTCTGTTCAAATGGATTGTAATGCTTCATTATCCATTGAAAGCAGAACATTGCTTATTTTTCATTTTTTTTTAATTCAATTGCCATCGTTTTAACCATGTTTTCCTGCTGACTGTACCCAGTAATTTAGATTAAAAAAAAAAAAGAAAAAAAATATAGAAAATGTTTGTTTTTTGCCTAGGTTAAAAACACTCCTGTTTTCTGATGACCTTGTGCAGGTCCAGCAGTGGGAAGATGGTAAATGCCACAAGGGAATACACTCTGTATCAGCTGGATGTTTTACTGGTGATGGAGCAGTCGTGTGCCCATGAGTCACACCAGTGTGCTGTTGCTCGCTCTCTCACACTGTGTATACCTTAAAGGTATAGGAAATACCTGCAAGTTGGATTAAATATTAATTAGTTTTAATTCTGAAATAGCTCCGGCAGTATTGGAGCAGTTTTTACTTCTGGAGTTTAAAACCGTGCAGTAGCACCCCATTAAACTGCTGCTAATGATGCCACATTCATTATGGTGATGTCTGCTGATCTTGGTACATTTTTACTGTTAGAGATAAGATCTCTAACAAGTAAAAGGATAAAATCTGATTCTTCATCTGACAGGCAGGGCTGCAGTGCTTTTCCCAATAGATGCTGATGATTTTGTAAGCACAAAAAGAAAAGTCCAGGAGACAAAGTTAAAACTTCATTTTTTTTTTCATCCTGAAAGACTTGCTGAAGGGGTTATTAACACATAGAAATCTCTCTTAGTTCCTAAGTGATTTTTGCCTTATTTGATACATTCTTTCCTGCAAGATGACAAGATAACACCTCTCTGTGGTAACATGAAATAGTATGTTCCCCATTTACATATTTTTTACAGTTCTTTTCAAAGACTGTATCTCGTGGCTGTGGCTGAAAACTTTTTTGGATGGTTTCCTCAGCTTCTGAAGTGACCATAGCGAGAGAGGCCCAGTCTATTTTGAGATTGCTCCTGCCATTATAAAAATAAAGTATCACAAGTTTGAATAGCGGCTGCTGAAAGTGCAGCTTTGATAAAAGAACTAAAGCTCTCAGGAGGAAAAGATGTGATCTACTGAGCTGTTGTGTATTTTATCAGTAGCATGCATTTACTCCTTTTTTACAGCATAGGGTGAAGCTTAACTAAAGAAGAGCATAAAGAAAGGATTATTATGCAGAGAGTCTGAGCTTGGTCAAGGACAAGTGGTAATGGCCCCTTTGAAAAGCCTGGGAGATGCTCAGCACCTTGACCACACACCTCCTTGCCTCGTTCTCCTCCTCCTCCTCTTCCTCCTTCTCCTCCTCCTCCTCCTCATCATCATCATCATCATTGCAGAGCAGGAGGGAGGTGATCGCAGTATCATCTCCAGCAGCGGTCATTGCATCCACGCAAGCGACTCCCACCCGTTTATTCATTTTAGCAGGACTGAGATTTGTCCCTGCTGTTTTCTGGGGAGAAAAAAAAAAAAAAAGCAGGCTTAGGATTTGGTTTGCTTCGCCAACGTGGACCCACTGTGAGAAGTTACTGTGCTGCACGTGCAGTCGCTCTGCCCGGCTTCCCTAAGGGTTTTAGCCTCCTCCTCTCTTGAGGAGCAAACAAACGGACACGGTGCCAGGAACGGTGACACGGTGCCAGGAACGGTGGCACCGCGCTGCTGTCGTGTGTCACATCTTATGCAGCAGCTGCAGGACGGGGCTTCCGTGGCTACCCAGGGGGCTGAAGCTGCAGGGTGCATCATTTCCTTTGGATGCTCAAGTTCCCGTTCCTTCTTGGGAACTGCAGCTGGGGCAGAGAAATGCCTGCTCACAAACTGTACTGGAGAAGGGGAAGCTGGAGAGATCAGCTTGCTGCAGAAATAGCCCCACGGGGGATGAAAACCTTCGCCTGTGAAAGGTCACCAGCAAAGTGGCAGGAGAAACACAGAATTAGGTCACACAAGGGAAAAACAGTCTAGCCTTTTATGTAGGATTTTGTGCTGACAGGCCAGAAATCTCCAACTTTGCATATATAACTTGAGGAAAACTGAGAAAATAAGATGGGCTTATTTTTTTGCCCTGCAAATGGTACATGACCTCAACCTCTTTCCTTCTCTGGGGCAGGGCCATAGCGCTAGGCAGGCTGTGCTCTTTTCCTGGGGGCAGTTAGTAAGCAAAGCGTGTACTTCGAGGTGGGATGTAATATTCTTTGTGTGTCTGCAAATTCTGAGATTACTTGCGGTTAAAACAAAGTCAAGCTCAATGTCACGTTATCCTCTGGTTTAATGGAAAAAAATAATTGAGATCATCGCAGGCTGTATTGGTTTGGGTGCCTGGAACAGAAGCAGCGTCCTTTTAATCTCCAGTAGAAATGGGCAGCCTCTCCCTCTTATTGAGTGTTCTCCACAGTATACAATCTCATCAGCGTAATGACCGTGTGTCTCCTTCTCCATCACATTAGCACTCGGGAGAGTCTTGGGCCATTTGTGCTGGAACGTGAGGGGACATGGGACGTTCGCTGGGCTGCTGGGCTGGCTCTTGTGATAAACCTCCTGTGTGAAGGAGCACAAGTGCGTGGGAGCAGATGCTCCAGTGCTGGATCCTCATTCCTCAGTGGGAATGAGGATGTTCCTGTTCAAAATGTCCCACTGACTCTGCTATGGAGAGTCTTTTTACTTATCATGCAGGAGGCAGCGGAGGCTCCCAGCCTCTGCTCTGTTAAAGTCAATGCATTAGAGTCACAATGTGATGGTTTTCAAACCTCCCAGGCGTCTCTCCCATCAGTATTAACTGTCAACCCTGTGACAGAATTATTTCCTCTTCCAATATGCAGCACTTGTTTTATGCCACACTCAACCTTTGTTGCTTAGCAGTAAGAAAAACTTTAGTTTGTGTAAATGCAATGAAATTAGCTGGATATAGTGCTAAACAGACATGTTTTTTGATTGCAACTCTTGGGGTTTTGTTATTGGGGGAGATTAACTAGGAAAAGCTGGAAAAAGCGAGCCTGTGAATGAACTGTGAATGACTATGTCCCTGTCTGCCCCAGGGTTCGACGAGCTGCACGCGTGCGCTGATCCCGGAGCGCCCGAGCACGGCTACAAGACGCCCAGCGCCGGCGTCTTCTTTGAGAGCGTCGTGGTCCGGTTCCACTGCCAGGAAGGGTACCGGCTCAACGGTACCTCAAAAAAACTCTGCGTGAGACACTTTAATGGCTCCCTGAGCTGGAAGCCAAGCGACAAACCTGTGTGCCTACAAGAAGGTAAGTCCGTTTCGTTGAGCGGTTTGTCAGTGCCGGTTGCGCTCGCTCCTGCACGTGCCATGGCCGTGTGTCCCAGCCCCAAACCCCCAGGCTGGATGGAGCCCCTTCACAGGATCCTACTTGGTACATTTTTGAGTTTTCCATCCATAATTCCCATCCCTCCATCTATCCATCCGTTAAGTACACTGTGAGAAGTGATGTCTGCATGTGTGTGTTGGAAGGGCCATAAGGGAGCCTTAAGAATAAAAAGATAAAACATTTCTCCTTTAGTTGGTTACACGTTGATGCAGAGAGGAAAAACACCCTCCGGTATCAATAACCTGTTTGTAACTATTTGTTAGAGCTGTCCGCTTGGTATTCCTTTCTCTAATATCTTACTGGGAAAAAGTCATTAATTTCCATCGCTACTAAACCTGCTAACCAGGGGATTTGAACAACGATTCTTCTATTATGTGTGCATAATTCATGTAGGAGAATCAAATATGCATGGGCTGCAGTCATTTAGAGTCATAGCAGAAGTTGACTTTGAGATAATTCAGACTGTTGTGCCATAAACCAACTTGGTTTTTAGTGTCTTTCATTTTTGAAAGTGTGTCTGGTTTTAAGGAATTAGGATATTACCTTACTTTAGCCTTCTAGGTTTGAAAGAAACAAGATTAGTTTTAATACTGTGAAAGTAAATTTTGTCCAAAATGTGTCCAAACAAGCTATGTATTTTACCAAGTGTATTAAAACAATAACTTATTATTTACATCATTTTATTTTTGGTCCACAGGACTATTAAAAACAAGGGACATGAAAAGCACTAGTTAAATCAAGTGTGCATGTTTCAGTGTTGGAGCTTCTCCATTGAAGCCATTAGCAATTTTTCTAAATGCTTTCAGGGTGGAACAAGATAAATTCTATGTCTGAAGGTTTTCCATTTTTTAAATGAAAATAAAAATACAGACTTTATTCCAGAGCAGTAGTCAAAGATTCACGTGGCTCATAACCACACTAACTTTGCAGGGTGTGTGGAAGATCTGCAAGTGTTTGCTCATGGTGATGGGGGTGTAAATACAAGAACCTGGTGCTTATGCCCAGGGCACATGAGGGCAGGTGCCAGGGATGGGGAGCACCCATCCAATGCACAGACATGAGAGGGGCAGCCCTGAAGAGTCCCCTCTGGGAAAGCAGTGCATGAAATATTTGAGAGTGTCCAGAGCAGGATGGTAGGAAGTGCGTGGTCTTTCGGGGAGCTGCAATGTTGGCTGCAGAAGTCTTGGTAAAATCAGGCCTCATGGGCAGGTGGGAGACAACCACGAGATTGTGGTGGATGCCGTCTTGGGCTGCGTTTTGGGATGCTGTCTTGTGGCACACACTGGGATTACAGCTGATTTAGAGGATGTAAAGGCAGCCTGGAGCAATGACACCTGCTTTGCTTTACACTGCCTGATGGAGCAAATGTTAAGTCCATTATTTGTTATCTATAAGAACAACATTCAGGCTTGGAGCTTTTCTGGGACCCAAGAACATGGACTCAAGGATGAGTATAATGAAGGAACCTGGTCCACTGAAAAATTAGCTAAGGATTATGCAGAGGTCAGAAAGGGATGATAAGGTGAGATGGAGTCAAATTCAGCTGCTGTGCCCTACAGTGCCAATGTGACAAATACTCATTTGATCCTCGGTGAAGTGACTGAGAGAGTCTCCTGAATCAGTCTCCTGACAAGGAGATGCTTAAAAGTCAAGGTCATATTGTTTCCTCTGGTGCCATGTTAAGAATCTGGACATGAGGACCTCATTTTAACTCTGTAGGCAGAAGGATTAACAGGACATTTTCATTACAGTAAATAACCCCATGTGAGCTGATAAAGCAAGAGTGCCGTCTTCTAGCCCATTGCTTCAGCCACTTGAAAGGGAGGCAAGGGCATCTCCAAAGAAACAGCCTGATGCTTTTAAATATAATGTCTATGAGATTCATTTCTTCTACTGTAGCCACCTGTTGTAGGTGTCACTCTTTCTCACCTAATATTTAAGAAAAGATACATGTAGCATGACAACAGAAGAGTGTGTCCCACCTTGGGGCTGGAGCTTTAGAGAAAAGCTATAATACTTGTATATTTTTAACAGATATCTTCTGAGAATCTTTTCTTTGAAAATAGTACCTGTGTGATCCATTGAAGTTGTTAAAATAGGCTTTAATCTGCTTTATTCAGCCCTCTTCCCTGCAACCCCCACCCATCAAATGGAAATCTGGATGATGTTTCTGATCACAAGACCATCAATAACAAAACTGCTATTAATGTTGGCGTGATTAACACTTGATTGAGTGGCAATTTTAAAAGAGAAAGGAATTGGAATATGAGCATGTGATGGGCAATGTGACAACAGGTGCTGAAGAGACAGTCACTGATTTACAGTGCTGAGCACTTGAAAAGAATTGCAAGCCGGCTGTCTGATCAAGCCAAGCACTTAAGCTTGAGTGTAACTCTAATTACGTGATTAGTCATGTTCAAGTTCTGTACTTAAAATTAAGTATGCACCTTTATTTATTTATTTATTTATTTATTTATTTATTTATTTATTTATTTTGACTCAGGAGTAGGACCCTGATCTAGGATTTACTGAAGCAAAATGCATAGGCACTTCACTGAGTAACAGAGCTTCCCTCAGGTAGCAGGTAGCAATAAAGAAAAAAAAACTATTTAGATGATAGAATTAATTTTTGTTGTCAGTGTGAAACCCAACCATTGATTCCTATGAAATGTGAGTCCCAGGTTCAATGGCAATCCATGAGACTTAAGCATTCAAGTGCTTTCCAGTATCCAGTGCTCTTGTGGCCTGGGAGCAGCAGGTCCTGAGGGTTGAGTGTTGAGCATGGCCACGAGGGAGCAGTTTCAGAGCGATTGCAGCAGCATTCGTGGTTCTCTGCTCTCCTGTGACATAAGGAAAAGTCATCTCTGCAGCAGTTGCATAATGATACGGACAGAAATTTGCAGTGAGTGATGGTGAACTGAGAAGTTCATGTTCTAGCCCTTGCCATCTAGCCATCACGAGGTGAAGTTTTGTGTTTTATTTACTCATTTAAGGCAGAAGCAGTTGCTGTGTTTATTGTGGTGTACTACACGTGGCTCTGGTACCATTCCAGTGTCTGTAAATGTCAGATACTGCCATCTGGGTGCTTAAATTATTCATTTTATAGTAGAACTAGAATTACTGAGCTGGAGCATCGAGAACGCTCAATACTTGTAATTCATTTGAAGTTAATTTCAGGGGGTTGGATTCAATAATGGATAGTTGCATGTAGTTTTATATCTAAAAGTACCTATTATTGTTTTTATCTGTTTATTAGATCAATCCCTAATGGCAAAAGAATCCCATTTATGATATGAACTGTCACCCATTGTGGAATGTAATTCATTTAAAAACTAACTGATTTACCTGGAGATCCTACTCCCATCAGTTTGATTTTATAGATCTGTCCTTTCTTGTTAAGAGGCAGGAGATTTTACATGCCAGTGTAAGGATGAAGTTGCAGGACTTAGGCGCTTGGTAAATGCACTGTCAGAATGTGCTGTGCTTGGAGTTATATTCTTGTGCTGATCTACAGCATGTGCTTGCAACTCCATCACGTCTAATGAGGTTATGCACATAAATACCAAGGCTCGGAGGCAGGAATTTCCCATTCACTGTTTCAGAGCAGTATGTCAAGTTGTTCACACTTTAACCTGTCTTCTCCCACTGCGGCAGCTGAGACTGTTGCTGCTTTTGGAGGCCCTGGGATGCTGAATCCGAAGGCAAAGCCTGCCTGGGGACGGCAAAGTGAGCTAGAAGTGGGGCTCCTTCCCAGTCGGAAACCTTGGAGGAGCCTCGGAGGCGTCCTCAGCTTCCATTTCCCACTGGATGACAAACCATCGGGGAAGGTTTGGCATCCGCAAAACGATGCTACTAACACAGCGGTGTGAACTTCATATGAAATTAAGAAATAGACAATATAAAGCATTTGTATGATATAATATAAAGCCTTTAAGAGGGTGAGGTCATGTCAGGTGAGCTGTCAGCGTTCTTCACACAGTTTCTGTCCTCCCTCCTCCTCCTTGCCAGCCCTTTCCACACCATCAAGCAGACGTGGTGCCTGGATGCCCTTGAGCCGCTCCACAGGGAAGCCCGGAGACTGGCCAGGGCGAGCGGCGGTACCCGCTGCGGGATGTGGGATGCTGCACCCAGCGCCGCGGGGAGGAGGAGGAGCAGGTTCACAGCAAGGACCTGCCTTTGGCAGCCCCTTTTGGATATTCACACAGTGGATACGAGCCCGTTGTGTAAAACTGGCCTGGGAGCACCGCAGGAGCAGGAGCTGCCTCCTGCCTGCCCTCAGCAGAGCCCAGAGTAGCAAGGACCACAGTGATGTGTTCAGCTAAGAGCATGCCCGAGTATCATACTAAAACCTGGCTAAGTGCAATGTATTTCAGGGTGTGTGTGGGGAGGAACCCAAAAAACCTGTAATGTGAAGGCACAAAGTGAAATAAGTTTCAGCTGGGGAAACAGCATGTCCCCTCTCTGCATCTGTCAACTGTAGTGGTTCACAGGATAATAGATCACCTTGCTTGCCTAAATAAAGAAATACAGTACGAAATATATTTTTATTAGGAGGCTGCCTGTGCTATGCTAAATCACAGCTTATCTTGCTTGGAAGTTGTGCTGCTGACAAATAAGCTGCGTGAAAGCAAGCTGCTGCTGCTGCTGCTTTACTCCGTGCGTGCTCACGATAATTGCTAAATACAAGGTCAGAGTCACCTCTACCTCTGGGAACAGGTAACCCTGGAATTTGCCTAAACTTTCTCTCCTATGCCAGTCTCAAGGGACTTGAGAAACC
>JAVCKT010046705.1:0-10515 GCA_032273925.1 Rhynchotus rufescens
AGAGGATTCAGTAGGACTTGAATATTCTGAGGATAAATTGCACAAAGTATTGAAAGTATTTTAGATGAGTATGCACAAAGTATATGAGTATGCACAAAGTAAATTGCACAAAGTATATGAAAGTATTTTAGATGAGTATGTTTTTTCAAAGGGAAAATGTATATGATTCTGTTTGGGGGAAAAAAAAAAAAGTGTATTCAAAGAGAAAAAGGTATCCTGATTTAGAGCAAGGTTGGATTTTGCATATGTTTGCTTCATTCCCAGCTGTACTTCAAAGGCTTTCTAAATGATACAGGTCATGTACCTGAAGGGCTAAGTTGGTCAATAGTCATACTCCTTTCTCCTCTCTCTCTTTTTTTCACAATAATTCATACAACTCCCTTTCTTTTGGGGAATCTTCAGACCCTACCGAGCTGTAGCAGAAGATGTAGGTGAGAGGTGCTAAATAATAAAGGCAACATAACAATTCCTAACTGGGAAAAGAAAAAAAAAATCTTTGGCAACCTGAGATGGTAATTTAAGACATAAAAGAATATTACAGTGCTAAAATGTTGGTACTGATGTGGTCAATGCAGCACAGTTAAAATGAAACAATTGATATTAATAAATCTCTGCAGGGAACATGTAAGCAAAACACAACAAACGTGGGATTATGAAGATACTGTCAATCATAAATTAATTTAAATAATATAATCTCATGTTGTTTTCATTTCCCTTATATGTTCCATAGCCTAACATTGACATTACACATACAGCTCTGTACGTGCAGCTCTGCACATACAGCTATTTATGAACTCGTTAAGTTTGAGGGACAGTAATCCACCATACGAATGAAATTCCAAATGTGAAAGCACAGCCCATGCAGCCCGTTTGTCCTGTTTGCAGAGTAACAGAGAATTGCTAATGATAAGAGGTCACCCTGCAATAAAGTGGTGATGATTACTCTTCTGTGACTTCTAATAAGAGATATTTACCCAAGACTGGTGAATGGTATCGCGATGTCTGGTATACATGGAAGGTCACAGCTGTGGAACCCTAATTACATGAGATGACAATTTAATACGAAGTAGAAGGTGAGATTTTACTTTGGAAGAGGAGAGACTTTTTCTCCCACAGCTGTAAAGAAGAAATATTAATGTCAAGACAAAATATTTTGACTTTTCAAAAAAATTCAGAAGATTTTGAGTATGTAATTTTCAACTGAATCCAAATTGGAATTGAAAAATAGTATATGAACTATTTGACAAAAGAAAATAACATTACTGTTCTAAAAAGCCGTCCTAACAGCAGTATGTGTGCTGGATTTATGAATACAATCATGTGTGGTATTGATACCCAAAATGCTTTACCAAGTCCACAGGGGATTCCTTGCAATCACAGAAACACCTGTGCAGGACAGCTGAGCTTTGTTAACCTCCTCTCCAAAATATTGTCATAACTTCAGATGTGGCTAGTTGAGAGGTACAGAGATAAATGAAGCTAATACAGATGAAACAATTTGTATACAAACAACTGTAGTAGATTAAATCAAAAATGGCATAAGTCTATGAGTTCATCTCATCTTTAACTGGGCAAATAATTCAAAAGGAATCTGTTATGTGGCACTGTTTCATTTTTTTTTTTCTGTTCACAAACTGCTTATGAAGTGAAAATTCTTTGGCCAAATGTACTGATTGGACAAAATTATTTTGCTGAGTAGTTTCTATAAAGAGAAATTGCTTCTTATTTTCTTCTTTTTTTTTTCTTTTTTCTTTTTTCTTTTTTTTTCTTTTTATTACTGTTTTACACATGTAACTCAAATGAGTCTTCTGTGCTAGTGATAGAATAAAGAGTGAGAGTTTTTATGGTTTCTGGGATGAAGTTAGTACATCAGGTCAGCACAAGTGGCTAGTATAAAAATAAACAAAGAAATTTGTAATAGAAATAAAATGCTGCATTTTTACATGGAAAGCAATGCTGTCTATAGATCAGAACCTAACATCTTGCATGGAATAGTCAAAGCCATTGGATTCCACTTAGGACAGAGCTGGAGTCATAGGAAAAAAATAGAAGAAAGCAGACTCTCAGAAATTCATTATCTAATCTACATCAGGCCTTCTGATGTAGATTTACATCTTCAGCAAGATCTCCATCAGTCCTTCATCTATTTTGCTTTGAAGAGCTCTAGTGATTGAGAGGCAATAATCTCCCAGAAAATCTATTTCAGCACTTCATTATTCTTAGGGCAGTATTACCATTTTCTAACATTTTAATCCTAATTTCAATCTTGGTTGCAATTCAGCCAGACAGTACTTGTTCTGCCTCTTATGACATGGAAAATAATTTATTCCACTTCTCCTACTTGCAGTCTTTTATATGCTTCAAGAACTTCCCCATTTAATCTTGTCTTTCTCTCTCTCTTTCTTTTCAGGCTAAAGAATCCTAATTCATTTGGTCTTTTGCCTCCAATTATGTCTTCTAGAATCCCAATTGTTTTTAATCTGCTGAGCATTTTTCAATTTTACATGTTTCACAAACTGTGGTGTCCAAAATTGAAAAAAAGAAACCCAGCTGAGGTTTTAACAGAGCAGAGTGGAATTGTTTGCAGGCTATCTGTCTTTTTTATATGTTTCAGTGTGGTGTATTGTGGTGTATGCCTTTTTGCTTTTTTTGCAACAGCAGGACCTTGTTGATTCACACTTAGATTGTAATGCACTTTTTTTTTTTTCCCTATTCTTTTCATGTGCTACCTTTCCAGGTATTTCCCATAGCCGATTTCTTAAGTTAGCATCTTGGACTCTCTAAAATTCTTGTAAATCACTACAACTTGCTTGTTGCCCTAGTGATTTAGATCACTAGGGAATTTCATATTCAGATTTAAATTTGAAAATTATTTTCTCTTTTTAGAACTCTGTATCCACAGAGCACTCCATCTATGTAAATGGGAACATTTTGAATAGAATTCAAATTCCACTGAAAGAGTTTGAGTAAGATTTATTGTAGAATATGGTCTTCTGCACAGTAATGATTGGCTTGATATTGTTGCTGACCAATACCTGGAATTCACTGAGTCTTTCTCCAAGTAAAACTTATGTGGAAATGGAGCAGAAAAAAAAAAGGAGGTGACAACATAATCAATGCAAATGTTTTTTAAAAATAGAATATATATTCATGGGAATTCTTCATGATATATTTGCCTAGGTGCATTCTTATTCTTAGCCACTTTAAGTTTTCTAAAACATGCTATTTTGAATAACTAAGGCTTGGCAACATTCCTCTTTTTTTTTTTTTTTTTTTAATTTTATAAAACAATAGAAGTTCCAGTTGGAAGAGACTTTTGGAGGTCTATGTAGTCCTACCTTATGCTGTCCCATGAGACTGTCATCTGCTCTATCAACTGTGGCTTTTTCTAACTGTGTTTTAAAAACCTTCAGGGACGGCAAGGATGGAGATTCCACCCTCTCTCGAACTGCCCCCGTGCTGCACTACCTGCCTAGTGACTTTGCCTACTGAATCCTCTAAGATGCAATCTGTGGCAGTTATTCCTTGTTAAACTGCTTGCCACTACAAAAAAAGAGCTTGTTCCTGTCATTTTTGATTGCCCTTTGCATGTTAGTCAGCTGCCATTAGATTATCTCTTAGCCTTCTCTTTGCCAGACCAAACACCTGCTGTTTCCTCCACTTCTCTTTGTAGATTTGTCAATACTGTGCAGAGCAAATTCATGTATGCTGGCCTCACTCCTACTCCTGCAGCCTGAAATGTACTTTGCTTACTCAGAATGGCAGAGCAGTGTTGCTCATATCCATCTGGGTTCCTGGTGTAACCTTAGGTCCTTTCAGCCAGTCATACCACTGCCTGGAGTTATATCGTCTCCCGTGAAGAACTTAGTACTTCTCCCTGCTGACCTCCACAAAGCTTCATTTGGCCAAGTTCTCTGTTTTGTCAGGACTCCCTGAACCAAATCTGTATCATCTGGGGTGTAAAACTCTTCCTTCCTCAATTTTCTGAGGCAATATTCTTCCTCAGTATCCAGGAGAAGATACTGAAGAGTATTGTCCTAATTATCAGCCCTGGGGTTGTTCATTCTTTATCAAACATCAAACAGCCTCAAACCATTGAATATTTCCCAGGAGCCCAGTGATAGCGCTGTTTTTCAGTCCAGTTAACAGTCTATTTGTCCAGGCATAGTCCTTCAGCTTCCAACTGAAAGGGCTGTAGAAGACACTGCCAGGTGCCTCACTAAAGCAAAAATTACACTATTATCCTCAGTGCCATTTTGCCATAGAAGGGAGCTGGGTTGGTCAGGTATGATTTGCCTTTGAAGATCTGTGCTGACTGTTCCTGATTGCCTTCTTGTCCTGCACATGTTTAGAAATGGCTTCTGGGAGGACATGCTCTGTCCTGCCAGGGACTGCAGTAAATCTGACCCACAGATATCCTGCCTACCAACCTTAAATATGGGCCCGATCTGTCACTGTGTAGTCATTTTTAAAATGTAATAAAAACTCTGTAATCACATCACTCCTTGTTTCTACAGCCTTCTTGTCCTCTGCAGGTTCCATAGATTGTATAATTAATTATTTTATAAGTAATTCCATGTTTGTCCCTTGCCACTGTTGTCTGCCATTTTTATTCCCAAACCATGTTGGCATGAGCGAACTTCTGGGAGCAGGCTTTGCATGCTGAGGCAAAACCAAAATATTTCATCTTTCTTTGCTGTTCATTTCTAGGGCCATTGCCCCATTCATCAGCATTCATTCATTCATTTGCTAACTTCCTTTTTATCCTTTATTCTGTCACCAAAACAGATGCTTAGGTCATCAAGGACATTGAATTCTGTAGTGCTATTCTGTGCTGTAAGCTCTGGCACCTCTGCATGAGTAACGACTTGTTCCCTGAAAATGACTCTGCTGTTGTGTTGTTCTTGTGAAACCTAGAGACTGATATTTTAGATTAGGGACCTAAATTTAGTGAGTACTTACATGACATTAGTTTCTCCATGACTCCTTTTGCCCGTGGGGTGTTCATTAACTGCACAGGGGTTCCTGGTAGTGCCTGGCTAACAACAACCTGGTCCAGCCTTTATGCATTAGCCTTGGACAAGCCACAGCAAGTTCTTTGCAGAGCTGTGATGGGCAGGAACCGTGAGACACATGCTCATACAATCATTCATTCAACTGGTATGGCATGTATGTATGACACGTAGTACTCAGTCACTATGAAGAGTAGAGCAGGTGTGGTTGCATGCCCAGCATTAAAAACAATTTTTTAGCAAGTATTTTTCTGAGCAGACAAACATAACATTCATAAATCATTTAGAACTGGTCAAATATATATTATATCTATAGTATATATATATCTATATGTGTGTAGATTTTAAAGAGATAATAAGAAGTAGGCCATTGAAAATACCAGGTCTGGACTTCAAAACACAGTACCATTTTCTAAAATGAGAATGTTAACTGTTTTAATGCCATTTTTTTCCTAATTCAATTCTCCTAAAAAAGATGAATGATTTGACTGAATGTTGTCTTCTGAAGAAATAGCCTGAGGCAGGCATCTATCATAGAAAATTTCAACCTAAATCATTAATATTTTGCAAATTAATAAGCTTTGAAAAGAGGAATTTGTAATATGAAATGTCAGGTGGCCTCCATGATACATTATATTACAATCTTTCCAAACCAGTAAGTTGCTGGTATGCGCTTACGCATTTAATAAACTTATTGAAGCATTTTGTGTGTGTGTGTGTGTTTACAAAGTTGTTTCAAAAATGCTTTGGATTTGTGGAAGTTTTTGTTCTACCATCTAAGCACACCAGATCTGTAATAAAAGTGAAAAGGTAGTCTGAATTCAAAATGCCCGTGCTTTGGTGTTTTGATGTCTCAGCTTTCATGCTATTTTTATGTTGTTTCTTTCATCTTTAATTTTACCAAGAGATTCATATTAGATGCATTATTAATCCCTGTAACTCTAGCTTCCCTTTTTATGCACAGTATAAGAGATTTCTGGTTTGAATAATAATAAAGTGTAAGATTATTTTCTACACTTAATGTATCAATAAACAAATAAAAAATGCAGAATTTTCTAAAATCTCCATGCATTACAATTTTCTTCCAAATATTTCACTGATGCATTAAGGTTGAGAGGCATGAGCAATCACCAAAAGCTTTTAAGCAATGCTTTGGCTTGTATACTTTAGAACTTGAGAATTCTCAGCATGCAGCACATTATAACAAATACTGCACTGGAAAGTAAACAGGAATGTGAAGTATAGCAACTGGACCTTCTGCTAGGGCTTGACATAGATTAAATGAAACACTATTCTGATGTACTGCAAAAGAGGCAATTAAATGTTTCACTGATGATGGTTAATGGGACCAATTAGGGAATGTATTTTGGAACGTGAATGGTACAGTTACAATGCCTGGGACTGAGGGAGGTAGAGAAAAAGGGTGTAAGGGATTATGAAGGGGTAGTAGAACAACTGTTAGTTTGGGGTTTGGACTTTTTTTTTTTTTATGGAGGAGGGAAGCTGGTTCACTTTGCTTAAAATGTCTGTAATATTCTTTGATGGCTTTATTTGTTATGCAGAAAAATTTACAGCTGCACTATGAACAAACAAGTCAAAAAACAAAAAGGCTCAGCATGTAATTGTGAAAGTCTGGTTGCAATATTTCTGCATAACTAGAATAAAAGGAAACTCATAGGGTTTTTGTGATGTCAAATGCAGCTAGTGAAATTGTCTCATGGATGTCAAGGCTTCTATTCAGGCCTGAGTGAACAACAACAATCCATTTACATGTAAAATTTATACTAAGGGAGTATTTTGGGCTAAATTGTCAGCAGGGAAAAGGTGTCATGTCTCTATGTAAGGTTGCATAGTGCCATTAGACTGACTTCTTCTATTAAAAAGAATGATCACTGCAAGGGTTAATGTTTTCTAAAATCTGTAAGCAGTTTGAAATCTAAGTGTAGCTTCAACCAGGTTTTCCATAGAATCATTATGGTTAGAAAAGACCTTCAGGATCATCGACTCCAAAAGTAAACCCTTCAACATGCCTGCTAAACCGTATCAATTCATTTCCCTCTCCAGTTCATTACCCTGGCTAAAAATGAGGAGGACCTCTCCTAGGAGCAGAGTCAAGTGCATGGGGTCAGCTGGGAGTACTCTGAGTCCAGGAGACCTGGTTGCTCTCCAGAGCACCGATGTCCTGGTTGCCCAGCTACTGGTCTCAAGAGCAAAGCAAGACACTATCCAGGTTGCTCTATTTCAGAAACTAACGTTCATTGTGTTCCAAGTGAACTTGTGTGTGCATCTAAAATCATGAGAATTGCTTTTTAGAGATATTAGGACATGCAGAAAATAAATTTGCAATATGTTTCCTTATGCTGTATATAGTTAATAAATCACTACCTGCATTTGACTAGTTTTCCTACAGAAAGTACCAGGATGATTGGGAACACTTATTAAAATTGTTTACTCTTGACTATTAAAGCTGATTCTTAAGAAACTGATTAACAGCAGTTTAAGCTGAGAAGAGAGAGTGATATAGTTATTTCTAAGCAACATAACTACAAAAAGCAACATACAGGTAAGCACTGAAGTGTGTAAACCAAATTCTCATTTCACTCACTAGTTATTATAAAACCAGCATATATCTGATGAAATAAGAAGAATTATTCAAATTCATACTAAATGAAAAACCGTAGTCAATCCCATTTGTTACAAACTTGTTTCACAGAGCAGTGCTAAATGAGTATATAAAATGTCCCTGTTCTGTTTTGGAAAGATATCACTTGCATTTAAGAGCAATGGAGATCAGTGCTGTTGGTTTCAGTTCTGTTTCAAACCTACCTACTTGAGATGAAATTATGGTTTATTAAGGTTTCATTTAGACTTTCACTGCAATCCTCTTTGAAAAATATTTCACAACAGAAAACAAATATAATTTGATGTAGCTCATGATTCATGGAACAGCACCTGCTGTTCCAAGTCAGGGCTGAAAAGTACTGGGGAACATGCTAGCATAATGTGAGACAAATACTGACATGTTAGTGTAAATCACTATTAAAACTCCACTGTTTTCAAGCCATACATGTGTATTCAGCCTTGTTTTTCTATATTGAGGCTAGAATTCAGCAAACATTTTCAGATGTTTAGTAAGAAATATAAGTACAAGGCAGCTGCACTTGGTAGGTTCTGCTGCTCTTGCTTCTGTTGTGGTTGATATTTCTCATGGAATAAACAAGTACTGGTGGAAATATCTTCTTCTTGAAAATGTAATGAATATAGTCCATAAATACTTCTCTAAATACCTCTACTTTACTAATCATAATGGAATGTACTCACTGCAAGAGCCATAAAGTAGATGAGGCAGTGAAAATGTTTAGGAAATGTTAGAACTAATAATGATAATGACACTGCTGGAACAGTTGGAACACATCACACAAGGACATATCAAGATTTTACAGCGAGCTCTGTGCAGCCTATGCAGAATCAGTGGTAATCCAGGACTGTATAACTGGTATTACAGGCTGCACCGGAGACAGAGACTGGTTTGTGTTAGTAGAGCTCAAAATAATATTAATACTCTTTTGAAGTTTGGAGTGCTTCCTTTCTCTCAGTATTCTCCTTTCTGATTCTTTATCATGTTTAGACTGAGCCTTTTTGTTTTATCATTATCTTCTTCTTTGGTGTTTATTTTCTGTTTGAGGGAGAAAGAAGGTTCCTTTCTTCATGTGAGCTACTCAGTAGACCATCAGTATGGTCCCGCATCAGACCTTGACAGGTCACATAGAGCTGCAGAGATCTACTGCTGACTCACCTGTGTGTTAGGAGTTAGGTGCTTCCACAGAAATGTGCGCTTAATATGCTGACTTTCTTTGGCAGGCAACCTGGGCACATAAATGCAATAAACTTTTTGAGTTTGAGAGCACTGAAAGGATAAAGGAAAATTCAAATAGAATTCCAGGACAGGGAAGCACTAGAGAAAAAAAAGGAGTTTTAAGTGTAATACATACTCTATAATTATATATGTACTATATAACTGTACATATATATGTATTTAAAATTCAAAGAAGGTCATTTTGGATGACATTTTTTGCATACATAAGTATGCGTCCATGTACCTGTCAGGAGTCAGTTGTAGTTATCATCAATTTATGATATATTTTAGCTTACAACACCTTTGGTAGAAGGAAAAAATGGAGTTTATAAGCTGAGCTTTCTTAGAATTTATTGATAACAATAACATTAATAAAATCAGTATCAAGATCAGCTTTACTGCAATACTGAAGATGGCTTAAGAACATACATAGACTGAACTACAAATAGAATAGAAAAATTGCATGAAAAAACACAAAACTATGCAGGAGGTATTTGCTGTGCAGGAGATGTATCCCCAGCCCTGTGTGGATATCTTCTGAAATTAGTGTGGCTTGTTTGTTCTGAGTATCTATAGTCATAGTAAATTAAAGGAGGTCTGTGCATCCTCCATGACAACTTTGTTTCTATCTGTAGAAATGCATCCTAAATTTGGCAGTTAACTAGTGGTGAACTATATGTTAGACAGTATCAACTCTCATAAATAACTGATAAGCTAGCAAATAATATTGCTGAGAGTAAATCAGTTTATACTGCACAACACTATATTTTTCGGGAGGATGGTAAGTGTCAGAGACCCTGTTTTAATGACAATTGGCGATGATTCTCTTTCAACTTAATAATAGTCCAAACTTGAAATCAAAAATATGTGAAATTTACCTTTGCTAATGTCTTAAAGTTATTGTTTGGAGCACAGTAAACAACTCTAAAGCGGTGAGCAGCTATGGGTTTGCTCTTATGGTTCCTTTTCTTTCAAAGTGGTTTTCATCCTTACTACACCACAGTATGCCTCATGGAACTAAACATATCAATTACAGAAATGAATATAATAGTGGTCCAAAGAAATTAAGATATTCTGTCAAGGGAGAAAATATACATGTTCAGCGAAGAGCTAGAATTAAATGGTAAGTCAGTGAAGGCAGAAAATACACATTTTAGGAGCAATTAAAGGAAAACACAAAACAACAAAGCAAAACAAAACAAAACAGACTTGAAGAGACAGACAAAACCTAACTAACTATAGAAAATTCCACATTCTAGACTGCAGTGATAGTATTTTGTACATCCTTGGCCTCCATGCTCAGAAGTGACTACATATAATGCCTGTTTCTAATAAATCTAACCAGCTTTAGTTTTGAGTTGGATGGACGTATCTATTTTCTCCTTAGGGCCCTCTTCTGCTTCTCTTATGAATATAGGTAAAATTCTCAGATAGCAAATCTCAGTGTGGGATTGGGACTTGGAAATAAAAATAGTACTAAATATAGATAAAATGCATATCATTCAGGAATTATTTTTAGCACTTATTCAGAAAAGAGAAAATTTTTCATTATAAGGAAGGAAAACAAAATGAATAAAAGCAGAAAAAAAATAAATATTCATTTTCTTTTTTCTTTTTTTTTTTTTTTTTTAAAAAAAAAGAATAGCT
>JAVCKT010046756.1:0-17138 GCA_032273925.1 Rhynchotus rufescens
GGCCCCGGGAGCGCGGCGCGGACTCTGACCGCGGTGGCGGCCGGGCGGGCGCGGGGCCGTGCTGGGACGCGGTGCACGGAGCCCGGTGTGGCCGGCCCTCCCGTGGGATTGTCTGGGCCCTCCTCTGGAATTTCCTGTGCAGCTGGGTGGCAGGGACACCCTGTGCCGTCACCTGTGAGACTTTAACTCCCACGTGGCAGCTGCGGTGACTCAGCCGCCTGTGGCCCACGTCGCTCCCGAAGTGGGGCAGGTGACGGGGCGCATGGGGCGGCCGTGGAACCTGTCCCGGCTAACCTGCCACCTCCTGGACAGCCCTGCGTCTCCTGGCTCCCTGTTCCCCTGGTGGCCGAGCCAGCCCCTGCGGCGCTCACACGGTCCCTTGTCCCCGCAGGACGCCGACAGGTTCACGTTGCCATCCCACTTTGAGGAAGGCAAGGAGAAGTGTCCGTACGACCCTGCCCGTGGCTACACCGGCCTCATCGTGGGTAAGCAGCGCCCGGGGCTGCTGGTGACACGTGGGGTGCAGCCGACCCTGTCCCTGTCCCCGTCCCCGTCCCCATTGCGGACCCAGTCCTGCTCTTTCCCGCTGCCGCTCCCGGGGCGGGCGGGCGCCGCTGCGTTCGGCCGGCCGGGGCTCACGGCTCTGCCCGGCCAGACGGCGGGCTCTACACGGCCACGCGCTACGAGTTTCGGAGCCTGCCCGACATCAGGAGGAACCTGCACCAGCGGCCGCTGAAGACCGAGGAGTCCCCGCTACACTGGCTGAACGGTGGGTGACCCGGTCCCATCCCTATCCCTATCGCGGGCCCAGCCTGGGGGATAGGACACAGCCTGGCACCTTGGGAGGACCTGGGCACGGATCCAGGTGCAGGTCTCCAAGCCCCATCTCGGCTCCCACAGACGCCGAGTTTGTGGCCTCGGTGCTGGTCCGTGAGAGCCAGAACAGCCCTGTGGGGGACGACGACAAGATCTACTATTTCTTCACGGAGCGGGCCGGCGAGGAGACCACGTCCTTCTTCGACAAGAGCCAGGCGGCCCGCGTGGCCCGGGTGGCCCGTGTGTGCAAGGTAGCGACAGAGCGAAGCGCCGGGGGCTCGTGCGCGGAGGCCGGCGGGCAGCGGGGCCGTCGCGGGCCCCGGCCGCAGCGGCTCCCGCGCCGCTCGGTGCGCCCCGGGCAGCGCCTGCCCTCAACCCGCTCACGGTCAGTCACGGGCTGCTGGCTCACAAAGGGATCATGGCAGCCGGCTCGGGCCGATGCCATCGCGGCGCCTTCCGCAGCCCCGCGGCTTCCCGCCCGCCGGAGCGGCCGAACCGCCCGGCCCGGCGTCCCGCGGGACGCGCGGCGGGCGCACGGGGACCGCGGAGCGCACGGGGACCGCGGCCCCTCCGCGCGCGCCGTTTGCAGGAGGCCGCGGCAGCTGGCGGGTTGCCCGGGGGCATCTGCGGGGAGCAAACGATGCTCTTCGCCCCACTTTGCAGGTGATGCTGGTGGGCGACTCGGGGGTCGGCAAAACCTGCTTGCTGGTGCGGTTTAAGGACGGCGCTTTCCTCGCGGGCAGCTTCATTTCCACCGTGGGAATCGACTTCAGGGTAAGTGTCTGCTAGCAGCGCCGTTAAACGCGGCGGCTGCGCGCGGAGGCTGCGGGGTTCAGCAGGTCGCTGCGGTTACTGCACAGAGCAATAGGGAAGCTTCAAAACCAGGACCCTGTTGCCTGCGTGGGCAGCGTGCGGGGCCACCCCGGGACGGCATCACGGGGTCCCACTGGCTGCAGCGGCGCCGGGGCAGCCGCTCCGCTCCCGTGCGGCGCCGGCAGCACCAGCTGCTCCGTGTCCTCCTCGCTGAGGACAAAGTCCAGGCCCCGCAGGCACCGTCCTCAGCGGTACTCGGGCATTTCCCGGGTAACTGCAGGTGCTGCCTCTGCCGTCGCTCTCCGCCCGCCGCGGCAGCCCGCGCGGGGATACCGGAGGGCAGGTGTCTCGGGACTGCACGGATAGAGTAGCCCCCCGGAGCTTTTAGTCTTTCTAGAGCCTTAAAAAAAGACACGCAGCAAAATTGCTGCAAGGGGCCTTGCAGGAGAGCCGCGCCGAGTTGTGATGCTGGTGCCAGACTGTAGGGATGTGCAAACACGGCTGTCAACAACAGCGGAATCCTCCTCTCCTCTGAGATGTGGAGTGAGAACACAAAATGTGGGAGAAAGTTCCGAGGGACCAGGAGGGTGCAACAGAGCCTCCCGTAGCTTGGGGAGCCAGGGCTGCTTCTTCCTGCCTCCTAGAGCTGCCTCTGCCCGCAGGTCTTGCTCCTGTGAGGGCTGCCGGGTGCTCTGCGTCCCTGCTTTTCTCCAGGGAAAAGCAGCGCTGGGAGTGGGGCTGCTCTGCGCGCCTGGGCAGCCGCTCCCGACCCGGGATCTGCAGCTCCGGGTGCCTCCGGGGCGGGGAGCAGCGCCTCCCATTACTGCCCTTTCCTGGGAGCATACGGTGATGAGAGATCCTGGAGCGCAGAGAGCGGCCGAGTGCCGGTGTGGGGGACAGGAGCGCTGCGCGTTGCACGGAGCGAGCCCTGGCGCCGGCTGGAATGCCGCTCCCAGCTCCTGTTCCTGGCTCCCGTTCCCTGCTGCGAGAGCCGGTTCATGGCCAACAGCGAGTGGCCTGTGGGTGGTTGTGTCGTTTTGTTGTCTATTTAAGAGGTAATAGTGCAAAGAGGGGAGACTCAGGTAATAAAAATGGCATTTTGCTCTTGTAAGAGCTGAAGAGGGACTTGTTTTAGTGCCTCTGGAGTCAAGAGTCGTTGAAGGTTTCCTATATTTCATGTCGAGAAGAGAGAAGAGCACCGATGCTTCAGAATTTCCCCTGCTCTGGCTCCTCGTTGCGCTCAGGTTGAAGGTGGGCAGGAGGAGCGGGGCTCCTGAGGGAGCTTTCCCATCCTTCCCATGCTGTGTGTGTCCCGGGTGCGCGGCTCCGGGGTGGCAGCTGGCAGCGAGCCGCTGGGCACGGAGGCAGCGGAGGCCGCCCCTCCGCTCTGCCTTGCGGGAGCTGGAATAAAGGCGAGATCCTGAGCTCCATCCCCAGCCTGCGGAGCGTCCCAGAGGGTTTTCTAGCTGTGTGGGAGCCAGGGAGGATGCGCAGGGTGGCAAGGAGGGCACAGCCATGGGCTGTGGTGCCCTGGTGTCCTCGTGGGAGCTGCGGTGGCCTCCCGGTGTCCTGGCATCCCCGATCCTACTGTGTGCACCTGGAGGTAGAGGCCGGCACGGGGAGGGATGGCCGCGTAATGGGGCTGCTTCCCTGTGGGAATCACATTGGTGACAGCTGCTGGGGGACAAGGGCTCCGTGGGCAGAGGGCAGGAGGCCGAGGCCGCGTGGCTCCTTGGAGCTCTCACTGTCCAAGCAGTGGCCGAGGCGCCCGCATTCCCCGTGTCTTGTTGGCACCTCCGGACCACGAGTGTCCCCAGAGCCCATCCTGTGGCACAGTGCCCGCGGGGATGTGCGGCACGGAGCGCAGCGCGGTGCCCTGGTGTAGCCGGCGCAGGGAGCCTCGCTGAGGACAACAAGGAGCCGTGAAGCAGAGGGAGGAACTCGCCAGGCCCCGACAGGAGCTTCGGGAGCTTCAGGCTGTGCGTGAACGCGCAGTAAGAGCAGGGGCTGCGCAGGCACGGCGCTCGCAGGGCAGGACGAGCCGTGCGGGCGCTGCAGGTGTCCCCGAGCTTGGTGCTGCTTGCAGCGACTCACGGCTTGTGAGAGACGTGGAAACGCAGCAGCATTGCCACAGCTGGCATCACTGTGCCCGGCATCGCTGCAGCCAGCATTGCTGCACACTCAGCATCACCACAACCGGCATCGCTGCACACCCGGCATCGCCACCCTTGGCATCACTGCATGCCTGGCAGCTGAGCTGAACACGCAGCCTCGTCGGCTCCCGGCGTCCCCAAGGTCAGCCACGAGCACCGGGTGCTGATGCCGTCCTGGGAAACGCTTCCTCCTCACGCCTCCCGCTTTCCTCCCTCCCAGGACCCTTCTGGGCGTCTCCGCTCCTTTCCTTGGTGCCTTTCCCAGATGAGGGTCTCGGAGCTGCTCGTCAGCCGCTGCACAAGGAGCCCCTTTGGGGGGCAGCGGCTGGGGGAAGAGATGAGCGAGCGGCCGGAGCTCCTGCAAGATAAAGGGGCTTTCTCCCACTCAAAGCTTTTGGTCCAGAGCAGTCCTGCGGGTTGCAACGGCCTGGCTAAAGTTACCAAATCAGTGCCATAGTTTTGTACAAGGGTAATTACATGGTATTTCAGCTGTTCTTAAAATGAAAAGCATTTTATTACTGATTGCAATGATTGATACCGAGGGCAGTCTTCAAATCCTGTGACTTATTGACTAGAGTGCTGGCTGCTGCTGCGGAGCAATCCAATTAGGGCTCATTTACCTCTGCCATGGAGGCGCTCGTAGTGCGTGCAGCAGATTGTGCAACCAGGGAGGCTGTACACATGCCCTAAAACTTAGTGTTCCCACGTGTGCAAAGCCCCGAACACCTTCCTTGTGCAGGGAGGTCGTTTTGCACCTCCCTGTCCCTGTGTGCACTGGGATTATCCGTGCCGGGAGCCAAGGTGAGTAGCGGGGTGGCCGGGGCCGGAGCCACTCCCACGGGAGCCCCTTTGTGCCCCAATCCCCCTCCTGTGACAAGGGGCCGTCCCCTCGGCAGGGCTGCCCGTGGCTGGGCTCCGGGGCCGGTGTTTGGGCACGTCAGACCCTGAGGCACACGCCAGGCTTGGGCGCAGCACAGCCGAGTGCATAGAAGGCCATTCAAAATTAATCCGGCATTACAGTTCCTAAGGGCCTCCTAGTGCCACCTTTTCCTCCCCCTCCTCCCACCGCTTGACGTTATCAAGAACCTCTGGTTATTTGCAGTAGTCTCCTGAAAAAGGATATCATCGTAAATAAATTTGGCGAAGGGAATGGAATGATGCGAGGGAAAAAAAAAGGTTTCTCTTATGTAGAAATGCATCAAAATGGTACCTGCTCACGTCTCCGTCTGGGAGTGTGTGGCCTTTTTCGGGCTTTGTCTCTCTCTTTCCGTGGCGGGAGCGTTTTTAGCTCCTGGGGAGGCGCGAGCCCCCGCTCTGAGAGGCGCCCGAGCCCTCGTGCGGCGCCGCCTGCGCGGCGCTGCGCGGCCGGCCGCTGGGAGCGGGATGCAGGGTGCTTGGGAGCGCCCAGCCGCCCACCGGGGCGCGAGACGGGTGTCTCCATGCAGTACCCGCGCTCCCGGGCAGCTTCCCGCAGCGACAAGAGCTGCAAGCGCTGTTATCCCCTCAATTTGCCCTGGGGCAGCTCGGGGCTCCCCAGCCTTCATCCAGAGAGGAGGAACGTCCCGGGAAGATGGGGCCGTCGTGGCTGGGACCTTGGCTCGTTGGTGCCACGCGGGAGCGCTGGGTGCGCCGGGTCTCTCCGGGTGCTCGTTGGATTTCGCAGCCTTCGCCATCCCGGGGCACTGGCTGCAACGTGGGCAGTTCCTCGGCGCACGTCCCGCGAGCGCGTTGAGCCTAGGCCGTGCCCAGGCCGGGATGCGCTGCGGTAACCGCAGCACAAACCTGCGTGGAGGCTGGTGCTGCCAGCCCCGCTCCTCGCGATGCGGATTGCAGCGTGTCCGGGGCGCAGCTCCCGCGCCGCAGGCTCCGCGCTGCCGCTTGCAACCTGCAGAGTCGCTCCTGTGAAGATTTTTGTGCTAATTGGACCCAAAGTGAGAAGAAGGGGTGAAAAAAAAATGAGGCTGCGGGACCTCTCCTGGGAAAGAGGCGCTAACGGCTTCCCGGCTGGCGGGGATGGGAGCGCTGGCTGCGCGGGGGCGGGTGCCGCGCTCCCTAATTAAAAGCTGTCACCGTGACCCTGGGCTTTGAGGACGCTCGATTGCTTGGAGCCCCTGCCCTTGGCAGCTGCAGTCAGCAGTGGGTGATGTGAGAGAAATTGGTTGCAGCTCTGTGTGCTTCCCCAGGAAGGCGCGCGGCTGTGTGCGAGCAGAGCTGGCGCCCGGAGCTCTGCAGGGGTGTTCGCTCCTTCCCGCAGCGCCCGGCCCCCTCGCAGCCCCTCGCCCGCCGTCTGCCCAGGCTGCTGGAGCGGAGCCCGGGGCGCCTGCGCCTCCTGCTCGTGGCTCCTCCTGTTTTATTCATGCTCCTCTGGCTCTCGCCTTTGGAAAAACCACACAACCTGTCGGCTCCGCTCCTGCAGCACACGAGCGAGCAAGTGACGAGCAAGCGACGAGCAAGCGACGAGCAACGAGCAAGCGACGAGCAAGCGATGAGCAACGAGCAAGCGATGAGCAAGAGGCGAGGAAGCAACAAGCAAGGAGCAAGCACGCCGTGGCCATCCCAGCAGCTTGTCTTGCCGCGGGGCAGGTGGCAGAGAACGGGATTGGAGCCTTCCGAGCGGAGCAGTGCCCTGGTGTCCGTGGGTGAGCGCCCGAGCCCTGTCCCTGCATGGGACATATCGGCACAGCGCCCGGCCTGGCTTCCTCCCTTGGGTTCCCTGACATGTGTCGGGGGGACGTGGCCTGCACACATCTGGGTTATTTAGGATGTCCCGTTTAACATCTAAACGAGCCTTAGTGCCTGGCCAAGCCACCTGGATATTGAAGGCAGGAGCCGGCCCCCGTCTGCTCTCGTAGTTGCAAAGAAAGGTTGGGTTGGGCTGTGCAGGACTGGGGCTTCCCAGGGAGCAGAGGGAGCTGTGGCCGGCAGAGCAGCCCGCGCGGTGCGGCCGCCGCGGCGCCCGGCACTCATCCCTCCGCGCTCACCGCTCCTGGTCCCTCCATGGTCACCGCTCCTGGTTACGGCTCTCGCCAAGAGCCGCTCGCATGCGAGCGCGCCCGCCCGCGCGCCGCTCCGCTCGCTCCCGCCACCGCCGCGCGCCAAGGACGAGGGCCCTGCTCGTTACTATGGGGATGGGCGAGGGCCGGAGCAGCCGCTGCTCCGCGGCGGCCCTCGATGCTCCGCGAGCGGCGCTGCTGCCGCGGACGTCACGGCCCCGCGCGGACCCCAGCGCCCGATGGACCCTTGGAGCAGCTGGAGCGCCCGGCTCCCCAGGGAGCCGCCGGTTCCCGCAGCGCCGCCTGCCTCGCGGGCGCCTCGGGCGCCGTTAATCCCGGCTAAGCAGCAGCTCTCTCGTCGCCTGGAGCGACTGCAGAGCCTCTCAGCACAGCAGCCGGCGCCTCATGTTTATGCATGTGCGGGAGGGAGCGTTTCAGCGCCGCGGCAGCGACGGGTGCCCCTGGGCTCGAGGGAGGCGACGGGCGGCTCGGGGGCCCTGCAGCCCAGAGGCCGCGCTGCCGCTCGTGCCGAGGCGCGGAGCGGTGAGGCCGGGGAGGCCGCACGGCCCGGGCTGTCCCCACAGCTCCCATGCCGCTGTCTTCATGGGCAGCGTTGGGGCGTGTTGCCTGCTCGCTGGCGGGCTCTGCGGTGGCTTCCCGAGCGCGCAGCGTGGGCGGCGCGCGCCGTTCGCAGCCGTGAGGCCGTTCTTAGCGAGGCTGTGCCAGGCCGCCCTGCTGCTGCGCGCGCCCCTCTTGGGTAACTGCCTGGGGGCAATGGGGGGCAGCAGCTGCCCCGGCCGCAGGGGCCTCGGGCTGCTCCGTGGGGAGGCCAGAGGTCTGTGGGGCCCCGGGGCCTCAGCCTTCCCGGGAATGGCCCTGGAGGCTGCGGCTGCGGCTGCGGCTGCCGGGCCCCTCCACCTTGGATGCCTGGCCAGGGCGCCCGGCCAAGGCCGGTGCCGTCGCTGCGGGTTTCCTTGAGGCAGATCTTCCTCCACCACCGCAACGTGCTGCCTATGTAAATGTGCAGCAATTAACGGCAGAGGCGCTTGGCAACGCCTAAAATAACCCTGTTCCCAAGGGAGCGCTGCCGCGCGTGCGGCTCCGCCAGGCGCTGCACGTGCGGCCCGCGCGGTGCAGGACGGCAGCACGGACGGGTCTGGCCCCGTGTGCGCGTCCCAGGGGGGCACCGGCTGCTCCCTCGCGGCCGTCGCTGCCGCTTGGGTCCTGCCCGGCCGCTCACATGGGAGCTGGCCCTGCTGTTCTGGCTCCCGTGGGGTCTGCAGAGGTTTGCGCTGGAGTGCGGGCGCTCGCCTTGCTCGGTGCTCCCGGGAGTGCCCGGCATGAGCAGCTGCACCCGGCCCCTTCCCGGAGCCCACGCGCGGCTCCGCTCCCCTAGCCTGGGATCCCGGGGGGCCATCCTGCAGCTTTTGGGGCACGCTGCAGCGGGATGCACATTGCAGCAGGATGCTATGAGTGCCGCAGCAAGATGTACGCTGCAGCTGGATGTCATGCACACTGCAGCAGGATGCACACTGCAGTGGGATGTCATGCACGCTGCAGCAGAATGCAATGCACAGTGCAGTGGGATGCACACTGCAGCTGGATGTCATGCACGCTGCAGCAGCATGCACACTGCAGCAGGATGTTGTGCATGCTGTAGCAGGATGTCACGCACGCTGCAGCAGGACTGCAGTCCAGCTCTGCAGGGAGCCGGGACCCCAGTGCCCCAGGGTGCCCCAGTGCCCCAGGGTGGCGGGCGGCGCTCGGCGCCTCCAGCCTGGGCCCTCCTGCCTCCGCATCGTCCTGCGGATGCAGCCGGGATGCCGAGGCCAGCTGGGCACGGGAAGCGTGCAGCACCTGCAGCACTTGCAGCACCTGCAGCACCTGCAGCACCTGCAGCCGGCGGCGGCTCCGGCCCCGCACTGCAGAGACAGGCCGTGCTCGTGTGGGTCGGAGAAAACCTGATTGTAGCCTCGGAGCTGCTCTTGTCTCCCCAAGTTTTCCTCTGAGGATTCAGCTGCTCCCCCAAGAAGAAGCCTGCTTTGGAGAGAGCCCTCCGCTGCTTCAGCTGCAGCTGGAAGATGTGCGCGTGCATGCAGCTGCGTGATGGAAGGCTGCGGATTAGTTTGCCAGGTCTCCAGGGATTCTTGTGGGCTGGGAAGCGCTGTTTAACACGGTGGCTCGTCTCACGTGGGCGCTCCGTCCCCACCCGTGCCTGCGAGGACGTTCGCTCAGCCCCGGTTCCACCTGCTGAGTGCATCACAGCGCATTGCAGCGCGGTGCCGGCAGCCGCGGGCGAGCTCTGCCCTGCCTCGGTGCCACCTGCGCCCGGGCCAGCCCGGCTGCCCACGCAGCCCCCGCGGCCGTGCCCTGCTTCCCTCGCTGCCCAGGGGAGCGCCGACTCTTCCATCGGGAAGCCTAAATTCCCATTAAATGCCGAGTCCCCATTTGAGCTAATTAGTTTCAGCGCGTACTGGGTCAGCCCGGCAGCCTGTCCCGTCCTCGCGAGGGTGCCGAAGGTGACACTGGCCTAACTCGCAGCGGTGAAACCATCCGAGGGGGCTGTTCCCAGCACACGGGGAGCTCCTCGTTGCCGCTGGTGTCCAGCACATGTGCCAGGGACCGCGCGGCTTTTACCACCCTCCTCTTGAAACCTCCAACAGTTTCAGCAAACGGTTTCTGGAGAGTCAACATAATTGCGCACCGAGTTAATCCATGGCATGGAGTTAATCCATGCCTCCAATTTACCTTTTAAGAGATTAATTAAGAAGTTAGCGCTGGAAAGCTGCAGGGCGCCGTTGGGCAGGACACAGGGGGCTGCCAATGTCACCTCTGCTGGTTGAGCTGCAGGTGGCTGCGGGCCGCGGAGTGTGTCCCCGTGCGGAGCGGCTCGTGCCGCGGTGCCCGGCTCGTGCCGCGGTGCCCGGTGCCTGGCTCCGGCCTCGCCTGCTTGGGGAGCTTGGTTAGCACCGCTGGCTGTGTCGCTGCAGGGCAGCGAGCGGGCAATGGAGCTGCAGCAACTTGTACAGGTGAAAGGGAGGCTGGGGAGAGGCCGGGGGTCTGGACACGGGATCCTGCGCGGCTGGAGCTGTGACCTGCTCCCGCCGAGAGCACGGGGGTCTCTGCCTGCACCCAGGCAGCAGCGAGGGCCCCCCCACCGCTGCACTTCCAGGTTTTAATTAGGCTCAAGTGTTCCCTCCTCCCTAACGATATAGGTCAGCAGTAATTAGAGCGAATCCTGCTGCCGTTAGTTGGGCTGTTAATTAAGCTGCTCCAGCAGTTGGTCCATGGGTGCCAGGGGCTGGCCCTGCTCCAGGACAGCGATTGGGGTGCCAGGTGCCCAAAAAGGCCCCAAACGCCCCATCCCATCCCATCCCATCCCATCCCATCCCATCCCGCCTGCTCCCACACTCCTGCCGGGCTGGTGCGGCACTGGGCCAGCACTGGGCACTGGGCCGAGGGAGCACTGGGCTGCCCTCGCTGGAGCCGGGCGGCAGCAGCATGTGGCCAGGGAAGCTCCTCGTGGCACGAGGCCGGGCAGCGCCGGGCACAGAGCGGCTCCGGGATGGGGGACCGACCCGCACGAGGGAGGGACCCTCCAGCGGAGCCTCCGTGCAGCAGCTCCGCGCAGAAGCGGGTGCTCCCCGTGCCGCTGCTGCGGTGCGGCGCCGCGGAGGGCTCCGCGGGAGGACTCCACGGGAGGGCAGCCTCCTCGCGGCCAGCTGGCCGCTCCCCAAGGCGCTACCTTTGCTGCCGACGTGGAGCGGTTTCTATTTATTTATTTTCCGTGAAATACTCAGCAGGCGCTGGCCGGCCCTGCCGCTTGCGCGCGGCGGCCGCAGCTCGCTTCTCGCCTCTT
This sequence comes from Rhynchotus rufescens, assembly GCA_032273925.1. Classification (NCBI taxonomy): domain Eukaryota; kingdom Metazoa; phylum Chordata; class Aves; order Tinamiformes; family Tinamidae; genus Rhynchotus; species Rhynchotus rufescens. The sequence goes on from JAVCKT010046756.1 coordinate 10,635, forward strand.
TCTTTGCAGCGACTGGGTGAACGTGGAGAGAGCCGAGCAGAGGGGCTTGGACCAGAGTGGTGCTGGGGCCGGCACGGCCACCGAGGGCGTTTGGCCCCTTTAGGGAGCCCCTCTGAGCCCTCCGTCCCTGCAGAGTGCGAGGGGATCCCCCCGGGGTGCCGCAATCAGCGCGGGGGCTGCACGGGGGCCACGTGGGGCCGGTGCCGCTGGGACCCCCGTCCCGCTGCGTGCGGGGCGCTCTGCAGCCTGCGTGATGCTCACCCCTGCCCTGCTCTCTTGCAGAACAAGGTCCTCACGGTGGACGGCGTGAAGGTCAAGCTGCAGGTGGGTGTCCCGTGCCCGCCGGGGCTGCCGCGCGCCCCATCCAACCGTGCCTGCTCCTGCAGCCCCTGCACCGGCAGCTGGATAACGGCATCGGTGCCGCTCTTCCCGCCGTGCGCGCGGCATCCTGGAAACACGGCGCTGCATTAGAATCTGATGAATTAAATTAGCGGGGCCCCACGCATCCATCTGCAGGATGGATTTTCCAATTAAGGAGGCCTTGCAGGCCCTCGGTCACCCGCTGGCGTCCCCGCAGTCACCGAGCCGGGAGGCGCCTCGGGAATATTGATTGTCCATGTCCCTTTTCCTGGTCTCATCCCGGTAAATGGATCAAATGGGATGCCGCGTGCTCTCGGGCGCGCGCTGCCTTTCCCAAGGCCGCTTCGCTCGTGTCTCACCTCTCTGCTCCCCCTCAGATCTGGGACACGGCCGGGCAGGAGCGCTTCCGCAGCGTCACGCACGCCTACTACCGCGACGCGCACGGTAAGGCCACGGCCGCGGCGCCCCAGCTGCGGCCCCAGCGGACAGGGTCGCTTATCCCCAGGTCATTCCCTGCGGGAAGCAGCCGCAAAGCAACAAGGAGCTGTTGCCCCTGGCACTGCAGCTCCTGCCGCGCGGAGGGATGGCCTTGAAGCAAGCGTGTCTGCATCCCCCCGTGGGGCCGTTAGCGGGGCTTCGGCCTCCCATCCTCGTGCGCAGCCTGTGGGGCAGCGCTGGCAGCTCCGTGCGTGGATGGAGCCCCGCGATGGCCATGCTGGGTGGCCCCTAAGCACCCTGAGCGTGTAATGAGCACCATAACGAGCACTAACACCCCTTCCTCTCTCCGCAGCCTTGCTCCTGCTCTACGACGTCACCAACAAGGCTTCGTTTGACAACATCCAGGTATATCTGGTGCTGCCCCGAGGCCCCGCGGGTCTTTCCGGGCTGTTTGGGGTCATTTCCCCGTGAGGTTTCACGGGAGGCTCCCAGCTCGGCCGGCCTCTGCTCCTGGGGTTCCCGGGCTGATGACGTGCGCGGTGGTGGCCAGGGCTGTCCCCGCTCGCACACGGGCAGGATCCGCACGGAGCCCTGCCTGGGAGCGGGGCTGCGTGCTGCCTCCCTGCTGCAGCGAGCAGCAGAGCTCCGTCCGCTGCGCCAGGAGCGCCACCGCGGCCAGGACCTGCCCTGTGTGCCCGCCGGGAGCCGCGTTCCCTGCGGGCCGGCAGCCGTGCGGGCGCCCGGCAGCCCCTCGCCCGTGTCTGTTGCTCACAGGCCCCTCCAGGGCGTGGGACGGGTCAGTCGCCGCATGGAGCGGGATTTTGTCAACGCGGTGCCCAAACCCCATGCACAGGCAGGGGCTGCCCTGCTGGCAGAGCCCCCGTGCCACACCGGTGCTGTCAGGAGCGCAGTGTTCCTGAAGCCGGGCAGTGAGCACGGAGCCGCCACCGCAGCAGCTTGGTGCAGCCAGCGGGGCAGTTAGCCCTCAGTAAATAGGATGCTCTTGCTCGTGCTGAGGACCCCGTGTGCGTCTCTGCGAGCGGGACTGACAGTCGCAGGGTCCTGATTGCCCCTTGGCTTGGGGGGACCTAGGAGGATGCGGCAAAGCCCTGGGGGCACGAGCAGGGCCTGGCCGAGGTGCTGAGCGTCCCGGCCGTGCGCGTTGCTGTCCAGCTAGACCGGCCACAGAGCCGCCCGTGGCGCCAGGTCATGCCGGCTTTTCCGTGGGAGCTTCCCCAGCTCCCTCCCGCCGTCCTCCCCGCGCTGCTGCTCACGCTGCTGCTCTGCTCCTGGCTGCAGGCCTGGCTGACCGAGATCCACGAGTACGCGCAGCAGGACGTGGTGCTCATGCTGCTGGGGAACAAGGTGCGTGTGGCAGCAGCCCCCGCGTCTCTGGGAACCCTGACCCGAGGGGCTGTCCCCTTGGGAAGGGGCCCGGTTCCTTGCCCGTCCCTGGCCTGGGAAGGTGTCCCGGTTCCTTGCCCATTCCCTCTCCCGGCCGCCCCTGCCCGTGCGGAGCGCCTGGGCGTCGCGTTTGCCTGTGTCCCTGGGGCGGGCGCAGGGCTGGCTGCGCAGCTGGGGCTCGTGAGCCGAGCGCCCCGGGCGCCCTGAGCAGCCAGGATGAGCGGCAGGAACGCCGTGGATCCCCTCCTGGGAACGCAGGATTGTTCATCCCGATCTCCCGGCCGGCAAATCCCACCTTAGCCTCCTCCGAGGTTTCTCCTTGCTGGAGCAGCTGCTGTAACGCGGCTTTGCCAACGCAGGGCAGCTGACATCTGCCTGGCCCGGGTCCCCAGCGACGGCACAGGGAGGCACAAGTGCCCCGGGCGCTGCGGGGCCCTCCTGCCTCCTCCTGCCCGTCTGCCTGAGCCTCCCGGGAGCCGCAGGGCACCAGGGCAGCGCGAGAGGCGATCGCAGCCCTGCGGGCACCGCACGCCCTGGCACGAACCCGGAGCCTGCGCCCGGCGGCCCCCTGGAATGCTCTTCTGGGATTGTGGATGGGAGGAAGGATTGATGCCTGTTAACAGTAATGTAATGTTCGTGCTCAGGGGCTGCAGGCGAGGCGGGGTGAGGACGGGATGTGGGGGGATCGCCGAGTGCTGCCCTTCCAGGGAATGGGAAATTGTTCTGTTGTTGCTGTCGGTATAGGTGGATTCCACCCAGGACAGAGTGGTGAAAAGGGAAGATGGAGAGAAATTAGCCAAGGTAGGTGAGGGAGCAGGTGCATCCTTGCAACCCGCCTGGGCCTTTTCCTACCCACCGCAGCAGGAGCTCTGCCCTCCCCGGCAGCCGCAGCCCCGGCAGCTGCGGCTCTGCAGGGCCAGGAGCTCGCGTGCCTGCGGACAGTGACACTTCTCATGTCCCCTCTGTCTCGTCCTGCAGGAGTATGGAGTGCCCTTTATGGAGACCAGCGCAAAAAGCGGCTTAAATGTCGAATTAGCCTTCACAGCCATTGCCAAGTAAGTGACCGTGGCCCTGCGTGATGCAGGAGCCTGCACTGCCGCCCCGGGGGACCAGGGGTCACACAGAGCCGCTGTGCCCAGAGCAGCTAGTGCTGCCAGGGCGGGTCACCAGCCCCAGGTCCCCGAGGGGCCGGGCGGGTTGGAAGTGGGTTCCTGGCTTTGCTTGTCCCGCTGTGAGCCTCGCTATCGGGCACAGAAATAACCTGTCCCCCCTCCTGCAGGGAACTGAAGCACAGGTCCATGAAGCTGCCCAACGAGCCCAAATTCAAGCTCCATGACTACGTGAAGAAGGAAGTAAGAGGCTCGGGCTGCTGCAGATCCTAATGTGCTTGGTGCATTTGTACAGAGACTCACGCCAAGTGCTCGTGTGCCGCGCGCTCCTCGTGGACAGTGTGTGCATGTCTGCCTGTTGTGTCTGTACCTGCGTAAAAGGAGAGCTGGGACGTGTGGAGCGGAGGCAGCCGCGACGCCGGCCGCGCTGCGCTCCCGGTACGGCCTCGCCAGAGAGGCTCCGGTGTGCGGAGGCTCGGGCCTCGCCGGGCGCCTCCGGGGCCACCTGGGCCTGGCTGGAGCTCCCCATGGGGATGCTGCCCGTGGGACAGGGGCGCTGGAGAGGCCGCTCATGTCAGCACGGCCGGGGGGTTCTGTGGCCGCGGAGGGGCCTTGTTCCCCCGAACACTGGCACAGAAGCAGCCCCAGTGCAGGTCTCCTCTTGGCGTTCCCAGCCGGGGCGCCTAGCGGAGCTCGGCTTTCAAGGCAGCCGTTTTTGTCACTGCTTACGTGTGCGCGCCCCTCGCGTGTCGTAACAAACCTGCCTCGATGGAGAGTCCCCTTTCCCGTGCAGAGCTTAGGTGTCTGTTCGAGTGAGCTGCTGGAAGCATTCCTGTTGTACAGAGAATTCCTGTTTAGCTGTTTGATAAAGGCTTTGGTTCTCCATTACTGCAGTTTCTAGTGTTTTAATTGAGAAGTGTGATGTGTTGCAGCTTACTGTGAATTCCTCCATGCTTGTGAGCCCTTGCAGCTGGCAGCGGCGCTGGGAGAGCTCCCGGACCGGGACCGAGCGGAGCGGAGCGCCCGGTGCTGCAGGCTGCTGTACACGGGCCTTTGGGGGCCCTTGGGGGGCCCTTTGGGGCCCCGCGCGCTGCCCCTGCCCTCGGCCGCGCAGCGCTCGGTTGGCTACGTGAAGGGAGCAGGGCACGAGAAGCGGTTCCTGCAGCCACCGTTTCGGCACAGGAACAGATAAGGAAGGATCCTGAACCACTGGAACGCAGCGCTTTCTCCTCGGTTTTAATACGTGGATTCCCAAGCGTGGATGAAGCTGTAAGCGGCAGCTCTCCCAAAGGCCGGGGAGATTATTGGTTGAACAGGTTCCGTGGGAATTGGCTGCCTCGGGCACGGGTGTCTGTCCCAGCCAGCGCCCGCTCCCGGCCGGCAGCACCGGGACGTCCTGGGGGAGCTGCAGGTCCCCGGGAACGAGGCAGCCCCATCCGCTCCTCCCACCTCCCCGGGGCACCAGCCGGGCCAGGGCCCCGCAGGGACAGCAGGTGGGTGACGGTTGGGACACCAAGAGCCACCGCGTCCCCTGCAGCGGCGGCCGGGGTGTCCCAGGGGAGCAGCCGCTCTCTGCATTGCCACAAACTCCGCCGTCCACCCGCAGCAGGGACATCCGTGTGGGGCTCGCCCGCACGGAGAAGGGCTGGGGCTGCTTTACACGGGGCTCCAGCCTCGTAAACCAGCCCGGCCTGCTGAGCACAGGGAGGCCGCCTGGTGTTGGAGCGCTGCGGGGAGGCCGCGTGGTCGGAGGGCTCCGGGGAGGCCGTGCCGTATGGGCGCCCGGCGGAGCCCCGCTCGCGGCTCTGCGGAAGCGTTGCTGCCCCGCGGCGGCTGCTGCTGCTCCAGCACCTCCACACGCGGCTGCTCGGCCCGGAGCCCCTCGGGGCGCAAGATGCGGCCGGCCGCAACCCCAAGCGCCTGGAACACGACGCGTTCCTCTCGCCCGGAGCCACCCCCGGGTACCAGACTGTGCTCCGGGAGCTGGGCGCTGCCCCCGCGGCCCGCGCCGGGATGCAGGGAGCTGCAGGGAGCAGCAGGGAGCAGCTGTCGCCGTCCCTCTCGAGGGCAGCGGCCACGTCACCTCCGCCAGCTTCAAGGAGAAGCCCAGGGCCTCCCTCCAGCGCGAGCGCCAATCAAATAAACAAGGACTTAACGTCACCCTTGAAGGGCTTTAGCTCCGTGTGCCTGCCAGGAGGCAGCTCCAAGGACTTGCCCAGCCCCAGGGGCCACCCGGCACCCACTGACCTTGCCTTCCAGCCCTCTGCATCCCTGTTTTTTCCCCGCGAGGGAAAACCGAGCGTTTTCCGTTCCGCGGGTCGTTACTGCCACCGCGCGGAGCCGCCGCCAGTTCATTCCCCGCCCAAGGACCGGCGCTGCGCGTAGCCGCCTCCCGCTGCTTCGCGTTTACAGCTTTTATTGCTGCTAATAAATTTTGTAACAACCCTTGTGGCTACAGCGGGATTTCAGTTTTCTGCATCTCCCCCACGCACCTCGAGCCCCGGGGCTATGAGTGCAGCTCCTTCCTGCACCTCCCCAGCCCAACATTGTTCCGGGCGCAGGTTCGGCGCAGGCGGTTCAGCTGGACCCGTGCTTCGGGAACGCTCCGGCTCTCCAAACGGGCACTGCGGCTACTCCCATGGGTACCTCCGCCGCAGGGCACCCAGGCTGCGGGCTCAGAGGTAGCACCGCCTTGTACACGGCACCGCAGGATTGCGCACAACAAAGAACTCGGCAGAACGGGTTTACTGAGAGGTTTATTAGAGGCTGCCCCAGGCCGCAAGGGGCAGGGCGGGAGCCGCGCCGGGCTGCAGCGGCGCCCCACGCAGCTCCACTCGGCCGCTGTGCCGCGGATGCGCCCCGAGCAGCGGCCGCTTCAGGGCCCCGAGGCGGCCGCATCGTCCCAGCTCCGCCCGCTGCCGGTGCCGGGGAGCGCGGCCGGCCGAGCGCGGCCCGGGCCGGCGCCCTGCGGCGAGGAGGGGCATGCGGCGCGGTGAGCGCGGCCCGCGCGGCGCGGGCGGCCCCGCGCGCGGCCCGCGAGCCTCAGGCGCGGAGCGTCAGCAGGGGCGGCCGCGCGCGCCCTCAGCTGAGGTGTCAGAGGAGCCTCATCCCCGGCTCGCCCCGCCCGCCCCGCCCGCCCCGCCCGGCTCCGCCCGCTCACCTCGCGGCTGGACAGAGGTCCCGCTGCCCGCGC
>JAVCKT010046766.1:0-17136 GCA_032273925.1 Rhynchotus rufescens
GAAAAGGAAAAGGAAAAGGAAAAGGAAAAGGAAAAGGAAAAGGAAAAGGAAAAGGAAAAGGAAAAGGAAAAGGAAAGAAAAAAGAGAAAGAGAAAAAGAAAAGAAGAAAAAAAATAATCTCAAGGTAAAAGACATTTACAAATTTTAGGTCTGGTAAACACAATAAAATAAAAGGATAGACATGACTTAAGCTTGGAAATGTAAGGAAATACTAGAATAAAGATCTATAAAGCCTTATGTTAACCGCCTGAAACCTAAAATCATTTATCTTCTGATAAAGGCTGTCACATGCTGAATCAGAAGGTGACACCACCAGTGACCCTACCAAACTTTTGTAGCTAGAGCTTGTGCCTGTCCACTGACTTTGGACTAGGACTGATCCTGAGACAAACAGGCACTTTTGATTCCACACATAGAGCTTAGCAGCTAGTGCACACCTATAGCAAACGTTTTAGATGCCAGGTTTTAAAGGTTAACTACCGAAAGTCTTTGGCGTGAGACCACTTGTTTCAACTCCTCTTCACTCAGGTGCTTCTCCAAAAGGTCAAGCACCCGCTGCAGAATAATAAAAGAGGCGAGTAAATCTGGCTATGAACGTTCATCACTGACTGCTATATCCCCATCACAGACTTTAGAAAGATATCCCCAATTCACTGAAAATAAAGAACTAAAGCCAAAGAAATAAAAGGAAATAACATACGCAGAGAGGGGAAGGATAAGTAGTTTGTGAAAGAAACTGAAAAGATGCAAGAGGCTTAAAATATCCAGCAGAACATGGTTTCTTCACCAGCACAATTGCCAGCTTCATTTATATTCTTTTTTACCAGTGTGTTTTACTCACAGAGAGCTAAATGTCCTAATAGAACAGATACTCAAATACGATTAAATTTGAGTTAGACATTAGGAAGATTCAATACAATGGTGCAAATTCAGATATTGCGTCATTGACCTCAGCATTCCCATGTGGTCTGCATACATGGTGATTAAGTTTATGGTAATTAAACAGATGAAAAACTAATAAATGCAAAGCAGGACATGAAGGCTCAAGATGAAACCGTTCACCTCACATTGTATGTTAGGACTGTCAGGGCTTTCCAAGTGAACAGATGATTGATGGCTGGTATTATCCATAAAGGAGAGATATGTCATGGTTTACTCATTTATTTAACCTTTACTGTGTGGGTGAGATTGTGTAGCTGAATCTCTTATTACTTGGAAAACATTGTATTTTTTATTTTGTATCAGGAAAGAGTAAAGTTTAGGGAAGTCCTCATATCTGCAGCTGTTAAAATGGATCTGTGATTAAAAGGGAGTTTATGCATCCTCAAATTTTATTTCCTGTCTTTTCTGAAGGGTTACCCTCTTTTCCTACAGCCATCTCTCTTCAGAGATAAAAAGCACAGAATATAGAAAAAAAATATTCTGAAGTCATAGAAAAGGTAGATAAATAGAAAATATTGGTATCTGATTTTATTGGCTTGTGGTTTGTTTTTATCTACAGATTAAGTAGCTCTGCCATGTATTTCAAATAAAATAAATGTTTTTAACCTAAGTGCATGGCTATAGCAGTGAACAGGGAACTTTTCAGTTCAGTACTATCCTCTTCAGAGCAAATATAAGCACAAGAACAAATGCACAAGCGTGAAAACATCTTAGCACAAAATATTGGGCTATGTACAGACTTGAAGCTAGTAGTAAAAGTCCATTGAACTCGAGTATTTTCCAGTCTAAAGGCTCTGAAAAAATAGTAATAACCTCCACAGACAAACACTCACTGGCAGACCTGTTGCCTGTGAGCTTTTAGCAGGCCCTGGGCTAAAAAGGAACAAGTTCACCTGCTTTAGTCAGAGTTCTGCTGTGCTTGCATGTGTGAGCGTTAATCACTGCCAAGGCCACTATTTAGACCTTTGGCTACTGAGGTTTTGGGCAATCAGAATACATTCAATTTTAGTTAACAGACTCTACAGAATTTCCCACCAAATCCACTTACTATCAAGAAAAAAAAAGATCTTCTTGTTCAAACAACCTCCTATCTGAGAACCTTTGGACCTGTAAGACTGTAAAATAAACCTGAAGACTGCCTGAAACTGTATTTCCACAGAGTAAGAATTGACCTGTCTGGGCAAAAATTGTCCACCTGGTGGTTTCTGGTTCTGATTTGATTAGCAGAGTGATTTTAATTTGGCTGATTGCCCCCTTGCTTGCCCGTGCATGCAGACTACCGGAGCAAGATGACAGGAGAACACTTGCAGGACTCTGGAGAGAAACCACCTAAAGAACTGCACACAAATCTATATGTCCCAATCTATTTAGGTGATATGGAAAACTACACATGCCAATGAATAAACCAACCTAATTAAATTACTATACAAAATAGCCAGTTTAATGTCATTACCCCATATTCCAAATCCATTTCTCATCCCTGCCTGCATAAAGAATGACATCTCTATTACCTTCTCAGATGCTAAAAAACCTTTCTGATAACCTTGCTGCTACATTTTTAGTATGAAAATGCATGACATATAGCATGCCTGGCAAGGGTAGTGAACAGGGTAAGCAAAGCAAAATGTAATTCAAATTGCTAACGCAATGATTGGATTATTTGTTTACCTCTGTTCTTTAATTTAAATGATGAAGGGAACTGAAGTTTCCTAATTGTAGTGATAGAAAATTATGTGTGAACCCTGCTACTTTCTTTGTGCCCTTGCTGTCAAATACACTGCTATTATTTAGTGGTATTGGCAGAACAAATATAGGCTGGAATTGTTGAAAAAGAATTAAGAATAGGACTACTTAGCATGCAAGAGTTCATGCTCGTATTATTCACCCTGCAAACTTCTGCTTTTTATGTGTTTACAAGATTCTTTGTTGATAAGAAAAAAAGAAAGAAATTAAATACAGATGGCACATTGTATTTTCACAGTAAGTTTTCTACTTGCAGTTTATTTTTCCTCCTTTTCGAATGAGACTTTGGTGAGTGTCTTTTCCAAGAATCATATCAAGTTAGGCAAGAACTGTAACAGCAATCAGAATGTTTTAAAAAGAACTGTATTTGGAAATGTATACTGCAGTCTCGCTACCATGCACATTAGAGATGTTTGCTTATCCATAGCATTTTGTCTGGCTAAAACAGTACAGCTGGACCTTCATTTGGTGCAACTCATGGTCATAAACCATCAAACCAACAGGACAAAGTTGATTTTCAGCAGCTGATGATTTGACCAGTGTTTACTTAGCTCATTCTCCCCTCAAGTTGATCTGCGTCTCTCCCGAACCTCAGTCCTATCCTGCTGTATAAATTTGTCAAATTTGTCACTTCAAAGCCAAAAAGCTCCAGTCCAGCCCCCAGAGCAGCAAGGCCTGAAAAGCAGCAGCTCTTGGGGCAGTATGACCAGGCAGGGAGCAGAGAGGACCAGGATATCCCTTGCGTGTTGGGGCTGGCAGTGGCACCTGGTAGAGTCAAAGAGAAGCTGTCGCCAGTGGATTTGTGGATATGCATCTGCTTCCAGAGACCATGCAGATGAATGACTGCCAAGGAAAGCTTCATTTCAAGTCCTTCTCCCGGGTTACAGAGGAGATGCCATTCCACAGCGCTGCAGTGGCCGGTAGCCAATGCCCTTTTGGTGAGATTTAGTTCACACAATAAAAAAATAGCTTTAAAAATCCAGAGAAGAAAACAAATCCTGGAATCTCAAAGTATCCTCAAACACAAACGACCAAAACCGAAAAACTGAGATGGATGATTTGCTCCATTCCCACCCATCCCACCCAAAGACCACAGTGTTTGTCAAAGTTGGACTTTCAGGGAAAGGGGGCATGGAAACTTTGACACAAATTTCAAGATATTGAAAAGAAGTTATCACACCTCAGCTTTCCTCCCATGCGAGAACGAAGACTAAAAGGTATTTAAAAGACTTTTTTGAATTGCAAGATATATCTAGATATATCTATTTTTTTACTTGTGAAACAGCATTTTTCAGCCTCTCATTCAAAATATTTCTCTTTAATAATTTGGGGGCTTTCTGTTTTTTCTTGCTTTAGAAAACAGATTTAGAAGAGATTAAATTACCCACAGGCAAAGTATCTCATGTCATGTAAACCCAAAACATCTTTTTCCATTCCTCCCACCTCTCCTCACAACCAGAGGCTTATTCTTGTTCGACTTGCATTTTGCTTCTGATTTTTCACCAAACTGAAAAAAAAAAATCCACTATCCATCCAGCTCTACTAACAGAAAGACTGTGTATAGAAAAAAAAATACGTGTTAGAAGATTGGCTATGAAACTCTTACTACGACTACAGTCAGGCTGGTAGAAGCAGAGCTCGTGGCATCCTTGGGTATCCTCGTGGATGAAGTCCATCTATCTCCGCTGGCGCCACTGCCGAGCCCGCTGCCTGAGCCGCCGCATGGACAGGCTGACCGGCTGCTTCCCAAACTTCCTCATGATCTCCTTGATCCGCGCGAGGTTGGTTTTGGAGATGGTGAAGTCGCACTGCGTAGCCCCCATGTCGTAGCCAACCTCGCAGGTCTTGGTGGCCGCCGTGTAGCCCTCGGCTCTCACGGCCACCACGTAGTCCCCCGGGTTGAGGAGCCGCCAGTAATCCCCATCGCTGCCTGGTAGAAGGACCAGAGGAGACAGCTTCAGAACAGTGCTTCTGGTGTAAAAGATCTGCCACTAAAGTAATCTGTCCTTGCCAAGCAAGAGAAAGTCAAAGACACGGGGAGGACCTATGACACACAGGTGATCCTGGCCAGGCTCTCATTTCCATGCTTTTGAGTATTCCAGTATGACTAAATGCCCAACATCACTACAAAAACCTCTGCAGGTAAATATCCTCTTCAGTAAGATCTTACACTTTTACAGTTTTAATACATTGATTTTCCTATAAACCGCAATTCCTCTGGGTACTCAGCCACTTACCTGCCTGTAAATGCATGAACAGCGCTACCATAGCCAACTAAATGACTCGTGAATACAGCAAAGTGTATTTTAACACCTCATTGACTCAGGACTTTTTTTCTCCTATAGGTGTTGTCAAGTTATCCAGGCTATTCATGTACATTTAGGATGATTTTAGACTTCTTATAAGTACTATTTTAACTAGTAAGTATGCTTAGCTGTGGATGGAGAAAGGTGATAAAAATTAATATCTAATAATTATTTTCTACTCTATCCTGGCCAACTCCTCTGTGTAATGAAAGTGCACTTTCAGATATGCAGTTCTATATATAAATGAAAAGGCAATATCTCTGGAAGGAAGAGGTGTTTTTCAACAGTAATGAGAAGAGACAACCTCACTATTACTAGCTCTCGGCCACTTGCGATGCACCGTGTTGCTAAAACTGGTTTGGATAAAATGTCATACTTGGGAAAAAATCAGACTAGACATGTTAGGACTACCTTGAATCTGCTTAAAGAAATACAGTTTTAACTTAGGGCGTGGCCAAAAAAATAACATGTTTTAAAACACCAAGTATTAACAAAACAGGAAAATCAGCGAATGGTTGAATTTGGAGGGGACCTCCAAATATTCCATAGTCCAATGTCCTACTCATGACAGTGTCACCTGGAAGAGGCCCCTTAGGACTGAGCAGACAGTCTGCAAGCACATCTGGCCAAGTTAACTCTTGCACACTAGACCTCTCTCATCTAACTGGTGTTACCCAAGGCGATGGTAATGGTCCAGATTTTGTGTTTCTCAGCTCTCAGGAATTTTTAGGAAGGAGTCCCAACAGGCTCACAAAAGCCTTTCTGTGGATCTCTTCAGTTCCTTGCCCTTATTATTGGGTCCACCAGGGACTTTAGCCAAAGAAGCAGAACTTAAAGCTGCCCAGGTTTCTTGACCTTAGCCCTGGGAGCTCGTTCTTGGCTCTACAAATCATGCTTTGGCTGTGTTTGGGCTATCTCAAAATAGGACTTAGGGTGAAAAAACAGCTTTTTCTCTCTAATCCCTGCCAGGGGGTTCAGAACTGACCCAGATTTTCCTGACACATATTTAACAGGCAGATTATTGTGGCTCTGCACAACACCAGAAAAAATCTACACATTCAGGCATAGCTAGGAAATTAGAGCACAGCTAGATATTATATTGTTAGCAGGATGCAGTCTATTTACCTCCTTTCAGTTTGCACATAACTAGACATTAGTCCCTCTGTCAGCTGTCATTACTGAGCATTTAATGCCAGACTAAAAGGTGTTTTGCTCTTTTTTTTGAAAATCATGTTAAATGAAGTAGATAAAAAAAATCAGAGCAGATGGCAAGAGAAACAAAATTAGAGATACAGATAAATATAGTAAATAATATGTTTACTAAAACAATAGGCTCCAGTTGGAGAAGGCTGGAGGCAGACAATATCTATCTCCATCTATTGGGTCTGGAAAAGAATTGCCTTGTCCACTCAGATAAAATGATAACGTATAATAATAATAAAAGATAGAATTATTATAAATTAAATACAAATGTCAAGGCACTCCATAAAACCTTCAGTTAAGAGGAATACTCCCTGAGCCTAATAGGCTGGATCCTAAGTTAAAATGAAGAGACACATTTAAACTTAGATGAACTAAATGTCATGAATTGAAATACGTAATAAAAATCTTTCTTAATGTTCTGTTCCCTATAAAAGCTCCCCAGGAAAGTTTTACCATAGTGCTGCACACTCAGCTTATGTAAAGACATCTATTTAAGTTTGCTCGATAGAAGAAGTATCAGCTTCCGTGATAAATCTGAAGATGGCACCTTACCCTGCCCAAGACCTACTTTATTGCAAGGTTATGGTGTGTCCTTACACAAAACTCTGACCTAGAGACAAAAAGGGACCTCTTTGATATCAGGAGGCTATTGTTGCAATAGCCTAAATTAGAAGTATTTATTAACTCCTCCAGGTCTCCGCAATGGAAAGTCCTCCTACTACTGCTAGGGGGAGCGAGCAGGCAGCACAGAGAACTGTCCTAGCAAAATGTGAAAAATGGGTGTCTGGGTGCATTTGTCCATTCAATTGATTAAGTTTTTTTCCAAAGGTTATCTTGCAGAATACAGTTCACATCTAACCGTAATACCATGTAATCACTCTAACTAAATCAATAGTTACATCTGCATCAAGAGAAAATGGAATAATCTTCCACAAAGCCCTTACCCTCAACAGAATCAATAATTTCAATTAGCCTATTAATATTATCAGCTTAGCGTCAACTGTCTGCTTTTCCCAGAAGAAATATTGTACTTCCAAAAGAAAGCAGCAAAATGCTCTCTGTGCACTTGTGTCCACAGAGAGAAGCAGAAAAGACATCAGAAACAAATGCTAAAAAAGGCTTTCACAGACAATTTTTGTCTGCTGTATGTGGTAGTTGAGCACGTTAACCATTGGCCATAAAGAAACAGCAGTTACTGTATAGCCCAAATCACTTTAAATGAAAGTTATATAAACATAGATAATGGCCATAATTCTTCTCCCACTTAAATTATTTTTTAATATGGGAAATCAGTTGCTTTTATATGGCAGCATTTTGCATTTGAAAAGATATAAATGAAGGGATAAAGCTGACAATTTGCCTTCCTTCTGTGCAGTTATACACACCATTTCATTTTTTTTGTCTCCAACATAAATTTTCCACTTCAAAGACTAATGACATATACAGCATTATCTCTATAAAACAAGATAGAATGTTTATGTTCCCATTTAGAAAGTGAAACCCAAACACAGTCTCAACTTTAACATTTCTCATTTAAAGAACGAAACAAACAAAAAAAAAGGAAACAGGTGCTTTAGATTTCCTAACAATTACAGATGGCCTTGAGCCATGAAAGCTCAGGTCTAAATCTAGGTTTGAGTAATTCCAACTTTCCTGAGTGTTACAAGGTGGATTCTAGGATGTTGAACAGTCATGTATTATATGCATGTAAACTTGCTGTCATTTAAAAGGATTTTTCTTTCATGTGGCAATTCTGTATAATGAGAGTTGAAGATTAATCACCCACTGCGTTTATTTGGTGTCAACCAGAATAAAACAACCTACAGTTTATGGCAGCCTTCCAAAACAACTGATTACTTTTATTCATGTTATCATTTCCCAGTGGTCACATTTTGAAATATTTAAGGAAGAATCATTACTGCCTTATTAAATATCTGTCTTCCGATGTTTTCTTTTACAATAGAAACAGTAGCACTGAAATAACATTAACTGTAAACTGCTAGATATTTCAAGATTTATTACCAGCTAAAATAATCAGCTGTAGCAAACATTAAAGATTTGGGAGTTTCTTATCCAAAGATCCACGTAAAAAGCAAAAACAGCTAAGATGTTAAAGTATGACCTACTGCACCTCATTTGCTATGCAACTAATGAAAGACTCGGAATGCAAGCGAGGGATGAACAAATATACAACCAGTGTCCTTGTTTCTAATATAAAATCAACCCTGGAATACACAGCAATATTATTTGTTTGCTCATTCACGATGCTGTTATAATTCCATAGACACTCAACAACATCGTATTATCTCTCTGCCACCTTTACTTTGAGTGCTAGGTTGGGGCATGATGCTCATCCTTAGAACCTATTTGCTGGTTTTTGAGTGACTTTGATGGCTGTGTGCATCTAAAGGACCTACACAAGCAGAAGGGATGCTGGCCAACCTACAACTGTACTGGTATTACCACTAATTTTATAACTATTAGTATCTATTCAAAGCAGTACTTAGAACATGGCACTAAAGTGCCATAACTATTTCCTTCAAATAGGCCTGGAGTTTACACTGAGTACAACTTACCCATCTATAGGAAAAGATCAAGACTGTACAAGCATGATAAATACCCATTTGTGGGGTTTTTTTTTTTAACTATAAGTGTTGAAAAATAATCCTCTGGGCTGAAAACTTTCTTAATACTGTGATATTTTGTGGAAGACTCATCAGAGTGTGAAATTCCCCCTTTCTGTAGCAGCTGTTCCTTTTCTGGACAACTCTCTAAACCAAATCTCTAACACATTCAAGGGCTGACAGCCACAGAAGCACTCTTCATATCGCACGGTATTCCTCTGGTTTTGATAATCAGTGCTTTAATCATTCCGGGGTAGAATCTCATTATTTTCATATCATAAAAGGGGAAATAAGAATTCTTTTCTTTCTTGACCTGGGTTTACTCAGTCTATTGATGCTAGGCAGAGAAAAAATTATTTGCTCAATTCTGTAAAACAAGTGGGAAGAAGAGAGGGCAGGCAGGAGAGACCCCAATTCTGCATTCCTTTTGTCCAAGTAGCTGCTCCATAGAAAGCAGCAACTCCCTCTCCTTGCCCCTCTCCTTCTGCAATTTCCTCTCTGGTTTGCATACTGTCCTCAGAGAAGAATTCCAAGTTGCAATATAGCTTGCTAATTTTTCCTATTTTTATCTTTTTTTCTTCTTTTTTTTTTTAATCTTTTCATTCACATTGACATTTTATTGTTTTACCTGTGCGAATGTCATGGTTGACACCTTCTACAGAAATAATAGCATTTGCAATTCCTTTTCCATGGGTATCTTTCACAATGCCTTTGATGCCTCGATGGACCTATTAAAAGAATAAACAAACATTATACAACAGTCACCAGTGATATCATTAGTAGGATACAGCAAATCATTAATTCTGTCTGGGAATTAAGTTTATTCTACTCTCACCTCAAAATGTCTTTAAGAATATATTATTAAGCTACCAGGCATCAGCTGGTTTTGCATTAACTTGCAAACCCTTTTAGGATTCCCGGAGCATCAAGTTCAAAAGAAAGACAGAGAGAGCAACTGATAAAGCAGCAGATGCAAGGGTGTTTCAGTTAGTCAGTTCTGGAAAGCTCTGCATGCATGTAAAATATTAGCAAGTGCTAAAGAGCAAACTCTTAAGTTAAAAGAGTTTGATACAAGTGATATGCCAGCTTTTCTCATTGGTAAACTTTCATCATGTAATTTATACCATTTTAATCACAAGTCATTAGTGAAACTTCTCTTTGTAAATCTCTTCAGGCTGAAGGTAATGCTAGCTCTGTGAATCCACAAGGATTAATTGGCAGATTTTACAGTTTAGAGACCATTTCTGATTTTCATATAAGTGATGGTAGCAGTTGAAATACATGCACCAATTCATGTGGATACACTATAGAAAATGAAACACAAAAGTTACACTGGGCTTTTAGAAGCCATCCAGCAGGTTTCCACAGAAATTTCTGCCAGCCGAATGGAAGAAAAATAATTACAGCCAAACATCAGAAACTCTTGGACTGCTTTGAAAACCCCAGTGATAGCGTTTGTACAGCAGGAAAGGCAAAGACTGAATGTTCTCTAAGAGAGTAAGGGCTACATGGCAATGTGGTGCTCAATGTCAACTGTGTCTAGGAGAACATCAGCCTCCAAGAGCAATGAGGTGGCTCCTCCACGCTACAGCCCTATCCAAAGCAGAGCACGGATGGTCATTGCAAACTCAGGGAAAGACAAGACTTCACAAACAGAGTGATTCAAAAGTTGTTATTCTGCCAAGTACCTGTTCCATAAAGACTATCAGAGATTCACGGTTGTTTTCCCACTCTTCAGGCAACTCACTCTCATGGGGATACTTGTCGCAGCCTACATAGATGGATAGCTCAAAGCAGTTTGTGTGCAGGTAGCTGAAGTCATTTATGCCTGTCAAACGCAGAAGAAAAGAAACAATTGATCAAATCACTTCGTGCAAAGTAAATAACAGAAATTAAATATTTATCTAGCTGCCTCAGTCAGTAGATCTAATGGGGAAATATTTTCCAAAGGACATCACATCCACGCATTTTACAACCTAGAGCTTTTGGAACAGCCTGTGCAAGACTGCAGCGTGACAGCACTGGCCACTGTGTCTCCTTTCCACTACTCACTCTAGCACCACATCTCTGCTTCATTAGGTGCAAAGAACAGGGCCATTCTGCCACCACAAAATTTACAGGAATTAGAGCTCTGGCAGAAAAAAAATATATATATAGATGGAGTATCTTTGATATCAATAGGAAATATGAAGGCCCACCAGGTCACAAAACATCATGGGCAGAATTCTGACACACTAAGAGCTTGAGGCGATGACTGAGCTCCCTTTTTCCATGCACAGCTCTCCACATGATCAGCTTCCCAGAAACTCCTGACCTGGTTTCCAGACAAGAGAAGGAAACCACAGCGAGCTCGGCTAAAGTGGAGCCCTTCAGACTGCTCTGGGTGGAAGGGGGACGGTCTATGTTAGCTCGTGTGAGTGCAGAGCAATTCACCTAATTTATCCAGCACTAAATGCCAGGAAGCAAAGTAACGGGCACACAGGGATTGCTAGGTAAAAAACGTTATCAGAACAGCTGATGGAATAAATAGCTTCCTCAGTCCAAATTATTTTCCCACTCCAGTAATAAAAGTGATAGGAGAAGTAGAAAAAAAGCAAAATAGTAAAAAACTTTTAAATGTTATATGTATATATATATATTTATATTCTATTATATATTGTTATATATTGTGTTTGCTGGTTTGAAAGAAATGAAAGGAACTATCCCATTTCTCCCTGTTAGAGCTTTGCAGAAGATTGGAAGCAGCACCGCTGTTCTGCAATAGGGATTTCTGCAAGAAATACTTTGCAATCAATAACTAGAAGCTTCAATGCCTCTGACCTTTGATGAACTGCAGTTTAGAACCATATTAAAAAGATAGCCGTGTTCTTTACAAAGCCCAGGCCATGCCACTAGAGAAGACTGTATTTACATAGAGATCTTTGAAACATTTCTATTTCTCATGTTCCTCTCTGACTCTCAAAATTATTTCCTTTGGAGAATTCCATTTATCAGTCTCCACAATCACACAGATAACATGATAAAGTGGACGAATGCTGGAGGAATAAATGATAGGAGTTTTTTTCTTATCTTTCACCTACACTTTTGATTAAAAAGTAAACTTAAAAACTTTATTATGATACTATATTTTATTATGCATTCGCTTTTGTATGTTACAACAGTGGAATTAGCAGGAAATACATTCACTAAGTATTTCTGATTGAAAGGAGTTAAAAAATATCTAGCCCTGTTCAATTACCATACAGCAGCAGTCAAGATTTAATGAGCCCTCTGTGCCTTCTGGATGCAGAGCAGGAGGATTATATAATACAGATGTTAAGCTTTTCACTTTTATTGATGTGAAAAGACTCAAATATCACGTTATAACATATGCTACTCCACAGAAATGTGCTTCCTTCCATTTGAGAAAGTCACAAATATTTTCCCCTCACATACTGCATTGCATCCTGATTAATCTATTGTGAAATGTGTTGCAAAATGCAGTAATTGTTCTGTTTTAATACATGCATTTAAGAAAATGATTTAATGTTGCCAAGAGCAACTCTTTGCATAGTGCCCGGACTGGCAAATGCAGCATTAAAAACACTGTGAATAAAAAGAAAAAAATCATATGTTTGCCTGTGTGCAGTCCACCCAGTGCAACAGGGTTAAAATTATCTAGGAATTTACACTCCTTGCAGCCTAGAACATGTGCAGGGATTAAAAGGTGGGTAAGAATAGAACAGACAACATCAAGGAGGTAGCCAATAAAGGGAGTCAAAACTTCCTACAAACAAACATATTTTGGTGCATTAACTTGAGGGCAGGTATTAAGCAGCTCTTTAGGAGCAATATGTTAATGACTATGTAATTAGTTATAAATAGTAAAGTATTATGGAGGGAAAGAAATAGAAGTGACATTAGGGTAATCCTTTATCACCAAATCTGAAGATACTTGATTCATGTTTGGATAATCCTTTACAATGTAATGTGATAGTGCTTAATTTACCATCAATTGTTTAAAAAATACGTGTTTTTATACATACATACATATTATTAACACCTAAATCATTCCCTTCAAAGCTCTCTTTGTTTTCACTGTTACAGATACTCTAGCATAACATTTTTAACATGGTCTGAAACTTATTAGAATTTTAAGAAAATTCCAAGCAACTGTAATGACTTTTGGTGAAAACTTTCCATTTAACAGTGGAAATAAATATTATACATACAGAAAGCATGGATTTAAAAAAAGAAAAAAAAAGGTAAGATTTCATAGAAGTCAGAGGAAAAATTCATGATGAGGAGCCGGGAAGGATTAGTGCAAATCAATCCTGTGTGTCTGAAACCATATCCTTTGAGGTTTAGCATAGAATCCGAGGCGTAAATTGGATGGTAAAATGGAAGAAAAGACAGTATTTTAGCAATTCTCAAAGGCAATTTTGGAAGTTTCATGATAATGACAGAAAGCAGGATGTAAAATGTAATGAGAAACATCACAAAGCAATAAAATAAATCAGATGAATCAAATCCAATATATAATTGTAACTAAGAAATCAAGTTACTACTCAGCAACTATATTGTATAGCATTACTTAGTGTAACTTAATGTGTATCTGTTAGTGACACGGCCAGTGCCATCTTTTTTGAATCGATCCATAATCATGTTTCTAGAGTACTTAGGAAAATTAAACACATAAATTAAATAATTAAGCAGTCAAGTTAGTATTCTGAGTTTTTCAGAATTTGCAGAACGCATTGAAATGTATTGTCAGGCATTGGACTTATGATCCAAGCAGCTCAATCTTGTTTCCCTTGGAGTAAACCCATCCCTTTTTTAACCTAGAGAAAAATATATTTGAAAAGAAAATCTCGTTCCTGGCTCTATCCTTTAAAAGCTGGCCGTCATTAACTTTATGTAGGCCAATGTGAAAATAGTAAAAGCTGTGTCCAAAACTTGGAAAGGTTCATGCAGTGCAACGACCTGCAAATTACACACAAGCACTAGCTCTCATAAAAATTTAATCTGGACTTGCATTTATTTATTTATCACTTCTGCTGCTGTTGTGGTTGACATTACCAACCAAGGGCAGGCACACAGCTTGTTTCTGCATCTCACAGAATATTGCGCCCAACTCATGAGCAAGAAGTGGGTTGTGAGAGCTGTGAGGAACCAGCAGATTCCCCAGCCCAAGCCTGATGGGGGCTCAAGGATGGGTAAGTCCAGGCTTCGGGGCCTCATGCTGATGGAAACGCATTTCCAGGGGGGCTGCCCTGAAAACTGAGGCTCTGCTGGTTTCCCCCTCACTCCCCAGGCTTAGGCACGTGGAGGATGGTGCAGCCGGTAGTTTATTCCAGCAGCAGAAATGCTTATGGAGCCAGTTTACATGTAGACATGCCCAGACCTTTTACAAGTAGAACGGTAGCAGGTAAGAAGAGCTTTCTGTGGCAAGTTTCCATAACTTGAAGGGAACACAAACATAGGCTGAGCTGCTGCTAAGCTCAGGGAGCTGGAGCTGAAACCAAGATTTCCTGATCCAAGGGCCCCTGGAGTCTCTCCCTAGCCTTCCTAGCCAGGTCAGGAGTCACTATGAAAATCCTGGCGTCACTTCTGCCGTTTGTCTGCACTATTTTCTATTGGTACCTTCTGAGACAGATTCCCTCCTTTTAGTGGTTTTGGACTGCCTTGTTCTTCGGAATCTGTCTGGATGCTGGCTAGGATTATCCAACACGTGGTGAGCTTTACTTGTGACAGTCTTAAACATATGGAACAGCTTACACATTGCATGTGCACTTTTGGAAACACCAGTAGCAAATGCAACAGCTACTGGGGTCTTCTGCAAAGTTCTCAGTCAAGGGGCTACCAGCACAAGGTGCTACTAAGCAGACCTGCTGATGGCCATTGATGCCACTGCTCTTCTCAGGGGACATGTTTACTACCATCACCTCTACCAGGCAAGCATGGGGTTATCGTGTTTAGCAGGGTAACGCTCGAGTAATCCACAGGGAAACTTTCTACAGACACTCACTTCCAGCCACTGTATGCCACGAGGCCCCGTTGACGGTGCCATCCTCTTTCTGGAAGTCCTCAGTGTGACACGCTCTCCTCCTTGCATCCGTCATGAGCCGGTGAGTGGAGGCGTAGGAATATGCCAGCCAGCGAAAGACGTGGTCATCAGGGGTGGGTGTGTAATCCTGGGTCTTCCACATGGAACGAACCATATCATAGGGGTAGGCGACCACCAGTTCTCCGCCCTGTAAGTTGCCACCCAGCACAAAGGGGATTTTTTCCATCCATGCTATGATTGCTCGGGTCTCAACTGCCACCTAGAAAGACAGGAAACAGAAGTTTTGCTTGGAGCGCAGAAATCTGGTGATCTTCCTTCATAGCTGGACAAGACAAAGGCATCCCACTTCCAATGTTCAACCAGCAGAAGAAACAGTGTCAAAGAGAAAGGCTGCTTCACATCGCAGTGGCTGCTAGCAGGGCTTCAGTGGCCACCACCAACCCATAAAAAATAACATGACATTAGTGTTTGCGGTTTATGCAGGAATGTTACTCTAATACAAGAATATCAAGAGAAAAACCATCAGAAAGTTCTACAGAGGAGGAATCTGTTTCATAGCACAGAACCCTTCAGTGGCTTCTCTTTCCTGCTTCCCAAAATTTGGAGATCTCCTCTGGACTCCTTCAATACACCAGGGAGAAGAGGATCCTCCAGGAAGCAGTTCATCCCACTTAAGGGAAGCCTTTAAAATAAGCAGTTGAACTGCACTTGCTGAAGATATATAGCTTTACCTACAAGATGCTTTCAGTCTGTCCCAGTCTTCTAGGTTTTCTCTGATTAGAGCTGGTTTTACTTACTGTGGCATTTTCCGACAGGTACCAGTCTGGAATGGGAATGTGATGGTTTGGGACTTTCCTTTTACTCTTCTTCTGGTCTTCAGACTCCCAGAGCAACGAGTTTAGATCAGGGAAATTATTGTTGATATCAATGCCGTCCTGTGTCCATCGCCCTAAAGACCAGCCACCTAATTCTGAACCCTTAGGACAAAGGAAATAAAAGGCATGGCCATTCAGAACATGGCAACTCGTGAGCCCTGAGAAAAGAATTTTTAGACTCTGTTACAAGATAATTCTATACGAAGGAGAAAGAGAAGAAAAAATAAAGGAATAATCAGCTGTTTCATTAATTTGAAAATACTAGACTTTGTTCTCCAAGAGCTGCCAGTGCCCCTGACCAGAGCCTTGTAATTTTCCTCCCTTTTTTTCTCCTTCCAAACTGAATTTCTGCCATGCCAAATACATTACATTATCCTGCAAGATGCACTATTAAACTTTGACTGCAGAGAAATGAAAATTTTCCTGTTTCTAGCTTGGTTTCTGCAGATAAAACAGACTGAGTGATTTTGCCCTGTCACATAACTGTGCTCACATTAATCTGTGCACCTCAGCGTGGTTCGATCTGGCAGTCTCAGGGAACATCCTTTCCATACCCATCATCCTGTTCATCAATATAACAAAAAATACAGTTTCCTTCAGCTTTTTGTTTTCTAAGATGCTTAAATAGCTTATGCTTGCTTTTATATATTTATTTTTTACTTTATTCTGATTGCTTAAAAAACATGATCTTCAAAAAAATAACGACAACAGAAGTATACTTCATTAATAGCACTAATCCCTTGCTATGTTGACAAGTATATTACCGCTTTATATGCCTTGTCATATCCATCTGGATTGACTGAAGGAAGGAGGTGGATCCTGGTATCCTCAATGAGATGGACAATGCGGGGGTTCCCAGCCAGATACTCTTGGCACATGAACTGCATTAAGAGAAGGATTAGCTCCCGTCCAAGCACTTCATTCCCATGGGCTCCCGCGATGTACCGAAATTCTGGTTCGCCTGTTGAAAACATATTGAACAGAAAACGCACTCAGAGCAGCAGACCAAGGATGTAATCAAAAGGCACTGCTGTCAATAGGAAATGTTTCACCTAAACTAACAGGGGTTGAAGAAAAGCCTCAACTGGACAAACAATAGCTGAAATTATAACCCCACAAAAAATGATTGTTTTCTGTTGCTGTGATATGAATTGGCTTATATACAGCAATATCTGAAATTGCTGTACAAAGTCTATACATTTTTCCATGTCACATTATTTTAATTACACTCAACATTTTATCATAATACAGGTAGATCTTAAAAGTTCCATTAGGCGAAAAATAGCAAATCTCTTAACAGGTAATTTGTTAGGAGAGATGTTAAGACTTAGAATAGCAGCCAATGACTTTATATAATTGATCTCTGGTCTCAAATACTCCTTTCCCTTCACTAATCA
>JAVCKT010046773.1:0-17135 GCA_032273925.1 Rhynchotus rufescens
AATTAATAGGACTAATTAATCAGTCTAGGGAAAATTAGTTGTTAGCTATTGGCATATGAATCTTAGGTATCAGCCTCCAAAAACTGCTCCCATGCATCACCTTGGAGTACCCCTGGTGCCTTGATGTGATGAAATAGTGTATCTAAAATAAATAGAGTTGTCATGGAAACAAAATGAACCCGGGAAAGGATATTGAAGGGGCAGCTAGTACTTACTCTGTTACAAGATAGGGTAAAATATATTTTAAGTGTTTCTGACATAAGTTTCTTTAATGTATTCTTAGAAACCTCTAAAACTTCCCAATCCAACCTGTCTCATTGTTTCTTCTTCTTTTTTTTTTTTTTTTTTTTTTAGTAGTTAAGTATTCCTAGATGTCTGATCACTCTTATTGGTATCCTTATCTCACTTGATCTATATCTTTTCTAAAGAACATTTTCACAAAACATGCTCAGAAAACCATGTGAAGGTTTACCAGTGCTTCTTTGAGCTAAATTATTATTTTCTTTGCCTTATCTATTACATTTTTATCTTATTCATTATATTTTTCGCATCAGTCTGGCACTGCTGCTAGTTTGTAACCCTATTTCCTGAGTAACAAACTCATGCTCCAAAAGAGAGTGAATGAGCACGAATATAGGTCTGCATTTCCTTATAACTCTCTTTATAGCTTCTCTGCAGCCAGGCTTCTCAGTTGAACTCCCATGTTCCTGTACTCCCATGACCATACAGCTCCTGTATTAAACCTGTCTCCCTTTACTATGATAAATGACAGTGGTTCACTGTGAAAGGGAGGTGTAATTTGACAGGCTCATAGTTAGGAAATACCTGAATTCCACCTCCTGTGTTAGGCAGTTCTCCCAAACTGGCACCAGGGCCTCAAATACAGTGTGTCCCCTTAGAGTACGTCCTCATCCCCTCTCCCCTCTCAGTAGCTTCCCTCTCCCACACTGCCTTTTGGGCCCTGTTTGCTCTAATTAGGTCTTTTGTGTTCGCCCATGTGCTTGCAGCATCAGCGTATTTTTTTGCCTCTATCAGTGACGTTCAGGCAGATAGTGAAACCACTCTAATTGACTGGCAATGCCCACAGGCAGGAAACAAATGTCCTTAGCCTGCTTCCTCTGCAGCTCTCTGTTCCTCAGTCCATCACCTTGCTAGTGAGCCCAAATGTTCGCTCAGTGATTACCAGGGCAGAAGCAAGAGCGAGCAGAGAGGCAACAGGCAAACTCTCTGCCAGCCTTCATTAGCAATGTGTGAAGAGTTAAGGCTCCTTGGCCTCCACACAGCAATGAGGAGCAGGTAACCGGTGGCTGAAGACTGAGATTTCATGATACGTCTGCCTGTGGGAACAGCAGCGGCCAGAGCCAGGGCTCGCACAGACTTGCCGTGCTATTTAGTCATGAGCTCACTGCTCGCTCCTCACGCTTTCCCAGGCAACACCAGGTTCAGCGGGTAGCGTAAACCAGGGACTGTTTTCTTCAGGCTAGGGATGGGACACCCTGTTTTTTGAGGGAATATAGCTGTGTATGTGAACTTTTGTGTGCTAGTAGCTCTCAGGACCTATGCTGCCTACCTGAGCAAAGTGGGGAACCCAAGTGGCATTCAGGAGAGTCAGCAGCCCATCTCTGAGCCACCACCATGTCCTCTCCCCTTGCATCTCCCCACATGTGCTCCATAGAAGGACTAGCTGGTCTGTGACCAGACACAGTTGTATGTCTGGATGTATGTCTGGATGAGTGTCCATCACATCAGCCACAGGACCAAGTGTGACACCAGCACCCAGACAGACCATTGAAGGATGATGGACTGGTGCCTGCGGGTCATGCGGTTGCACAAGAATTTTGCTAAGCAAATTATAACAGCAAAAAGGTTTACTCCATTTCTAAAGGAAAAATAATTAGAAAGGTAAGCCTGATCTGTTTTCCAATACCAAAATGGTATTTCTAGTTATTACAACCCTGTGTCTGAAAATGCCAAAATGTAAGGGTGACAATATACTGTGCACTACATTAGAGGCCAGATTTTAAAGCTAAGAATGTGGTTCAGCTATTTAAACATATGTATCTCTCCAAGTGATATAAAGGAAAAATAATCATCACCTTGGGTCCTATGGGTGATAGCGCCAATATTTCTGAAACTGGCAGCCTATTGTGGTAGCCCCAAGACCACTATTTAGCCATCTGAACAAGCTGCCTAATTTTCAGACATTCAGAGTACTTTACAACTCCTGTGTGACTTTGCGAACAGAAAATCTTGGCCTCAGATTCTGGCTGTTAAATTAAGCAGCGCCAAGTCTGGCCATGATCATTAGAGCCAAGAAAACCCCCAGTTGAGTTTCGCCGCCTTCCAGGCTGAGCTGGCCCCTGTCCTGAGCAGACTTGTGCCAAAATGCATTTTCATGCAGATTTGAGTGAATCGAAACAGCCCCTTGAAAATGTGGCTGTGTATGAAGATGCTGAGTGACAGGACTCATGGACATCCCGTACTGAGGCAAAGAAGCTCCGAAATCAGTGTGGCAGCAGCAGTAGAAGTTGTGAAATGGGTTGTAGTGGGAAGAGCTGCTAAGACATGTCACTCCGTGGCACTTGAAGTGTTCCAAAAAATGGAGTTAAATTGGCTGGGATTTCAATTAAAAAGACATAGTCTTGTTTCAACATACATTTTGACTTTGTATATGAAACTTCAATACTTTTAATAATTAAATAGTTTTAACATGTGTGCTATATAATACATTGCAAAACACAATGCCTCCATTTTGGCAAAATGAAATCTTCACAGGCTTGAGACAAGGTTCCTATTCCAACAAATATAGAATTTGTTCCAGCTTTAGATTAACCAAACTCAGATCTCTTCAAACCTTTAATAGAACAGAAGCTTCTCCCTTTAGCCCTCTCACTGCAGCTGCTGTGTCTGCCTCTGCCAAAAGCATCAGGAAGGGACAGTCTGACAGTGCAGCATTCATGGAGCATCTGATAGAGGGTGAAAAAGCTAGTGTGTGGGATCGTGATGTCATTATATGAATTACAGAAACTAGCAAAGAGTTAACAGCAATATTCATGTCGTTGTCTTGTTTGGGGGAGTATTTGTCTTGCAAACTGGTGGTGAAAATATTTTAAGTACAAGTCATGGTCATTCAAACCTTTACATTTCAAAAGAAGTTTCACATTAACCAGGAATAAAGCCTCTAAAAGTTAGGTGTTTCCTTCTGCAGATTGCAGAAGGTCCTGCTTTTATATATAAACTTGAGTATCTGAGTCACTAAATAAGATATGTGGAACAGCATTGGCTTTTACAATGATTGTGTTCGTGCTGCGCTCCATTTTTTGAAGAAAGTATATGACATCAAGGTTAATGCAAAGTAATCCAGAATCCCCCACCTCTTGGGTCTGGCTTGTTTCGAACATGGCCAGTGAGTTCATGTGATTTTGTGCTCATGGGCTTCCTTGCCCAGACTTAGCTCTTCGTGACAAAGTGTTTTTGTTGGTTCAGTGTGTGTATATGAAAAGACTCTTTCCAGGCAGATCACAGCACCCATGAGTGCAGCACAGCCAGTAGGATTCAGCTTCCTGCCCATGGAGCCTCTGCCTTCGGAAATGAAATTTGGGATGCCCATTGAGTTCCAGATAAGCAGCAGGTGAGGCAGCTCACAAATTACAAATTTCAGCCCGGTACATGAAAGGAAAGCCAAAGTAGTTTATTTATATCCTGGTTATGGTTTGTGTCAGGAGTTCAGGAGTGTCTGAGCAGCCCTGCAGCTGGCGAGGGAACTTCCAAAGAGAGCAGGGCTGATAGTGGGGCAAGAGGTCCTGGAGTCACTCGTGATAAATCCCAGTGCCTGAGTCAGAGCCCTCACCCAGCTGAAGTCACTGGTGAAGTCATACATGTGTGTCTTTGGTAATCATACACATAACTCAGGATTAGGGTGTGAGTTCCCTGGGCTGCAACCTCACTTCCTTGCCCAGGTGCAGTGAATTACGTGGGGGAACCACAGGCTCTGGTTTTTGAAGAGGCATAAAAAGCTTTGCTCTGGACCCTTGTGGCATTTGGTTTGATATATGTTACTGGCCATGCATTGCAGGATGTTTTTTATTAGAGAAAAAAATAGTATTTTAATCAAAACATGGTCATGACAATGTTTGATATTAAAACACTGCAGGTGTAACATTCCTTTGGGAGTGGGTTCTTTGGAAGTTAAAGGGAAAATCTTACTGATGACTAGAGCTATCTAATGGGAGGATAAGACTGAGCCAGTCAGCTCTTATCAAATATAGATGGTGGCAAGACAAGAGGCATTTACACAAGCTGGAACATGAGAAAGCTTGATTAGATTTAAGGAAAAATGTTTTTATCATGGGAGTGCTAGGGATGCAGGTACCTTGTTGCCTGGAATTCTTTAACATAGGAAGGTCAGGAAATGTACCTGACCTACCCTGATCTGCTTTGAGCAGGATATTGGACTGGAACATAGATCCCTGCCAGATCCCTGATTTTTACTGTGATTCTTTGACTGCAAAATGGTAGTGTCATGGCAGTGACAATACAAAAAAGGAAAAAAAAAAAAAAAAAGAAAAGAAAAACAATAATTCTAATTGCAGAAGCATGCTCTATATGGCAATATAGTTTTGTATTTATGGGAAAACTGTCCTTAAGAATCTCACAGGAAATATTAACTGCTCCAAGTACCTGCGTCATCATCATATGGTAAACAGAAAAGGTTTTACTCACACTTCTGGATGAGCACATTTAACCAGCTGAGCTTTGCAGGCATCTTGGCTATCCCAGGCCTGTCATTGCCATCTAGTGGGCTCTGCTTTTCCTGCAAACTTCAGAGAAACCGGACCTCTCGGAGCAGGTGGCTGAGATGTCTGGGTGCTGTTCTGTCCTTGCTGGAGAACGCGGTAAATCCTGCAGCCCTGGCTCCTCTCCTCGGTGTCCTGCCTTGCCCTGGGGCCACACGTGTCTGCAGAGCGGGGCTGTTGGTGTTTTGCCCTGCTGTGCAGCTCCATGGCCTGAGGGCAGCTGAGCACGACTCACAAGTGAGAGGCTAAGGTGCTGGGCACAGACCTGCCTGGGGGACCCCATGCTCACTGTGCTGTGGAGTCCCCTCATCCCAGGACCCGAGGCACATTATCCCTGACCGCGTGCTCTATCCAGAGGGAGCAGATTTGAGAGGTCTCTTATTCAAGGACCATAATCCTGGGCATTTTCTGAGCTGTGTGTAAAGCAGGGCCAGTGCCTATAGCAGGAAAACGAGATAACTTAGCTAAAGTCCCCGCTTTCCTGGAGACAGTAGCTCCTGCAAGGATGGTCCTTCCAGTGGATGCACAGGCCTCTTCTCTGGTAGGGGTGGGACGGTGTGAGCTCTGACACGGCCTGAGAGGCTGCGTCTCCTCCATCGCGGCGTTGTACCGTTTTGCTGCACCCGCCAGTTGTACACGTGGAGGAAACTGAGGTGTTTAACCTTAGCTGAGAGGCAAGCAGGATGGCAGCAGCGCTGCAGAGGCAGGAGAGGGGCAGAAGAGATCTCAGTGTCAGGGAGTCAGCATGTCTACCTGCCCATTTGTTTGACCTGGCTGCCCTTACCATGAGGAACGAGCCCAACTCCAGCAAAGCATCCCCAAACTGCGACGTGTCCGCACGTCCCCTTCCCAGGCATCACTAGAGGGAGACGGAGCACTGCGCTGTGGCACTGCCAGGAGGCATCTCCTCGCTCTTCCCCTCCCAGGCCTTTCCTCTCTGCTGGAAATTACTGTTGGAAATCCCGCACTGAGGATTAGGACACTCACAGGTCCCTCGGGTTTCTCCAGCAAGGAGTGAAGAGCTGTTGGCACTGCGGCCACGGCCCCTTGCAAGGGCAGAGAGCACCAGCACAAACACCTCCTGGCCATGAAGCAGCTGGGAAGCAGGAAATGTGCTCGAGTCTCTATTAAATGTGTAACACGGCATGAGAAAGAAGAGTTGGCTGCAGTGGGCCACAGTCACTGTAAATGAAAATTATCTTCTGACCAGCAGCATGGGTGACAGTGGGGGACCCACAGCAAGGGCTGCACACACAGGGAACTGGGAATTGCTGAGGAGACGGGACCTGCAAAAAGCAACCTTTGTATAAAAATAGCCAGAAGCGACTGCTCTGCACAGACACGGCAGCTAGTCTGGCACTTGGGTTAAAACCATGTGTGACTAGGAGCCGAGTGAAGCCGGCTGTGGTTGGTGGCCACCATCCATGCCTGGTCACTTCAGACTGACAGGGCCCATCAGCTCCCTGAAAGGTGGCCCTCACCAAGTACAACTTTGTCTAAAGGTTAAGTGTTCTGGACAAAGCTGTCTCATCTCCCAGGGCAAAGACCTCTCCCAAAGGCCAACGCATCTCCTCTGGAGACTGAGATAAATGGTGTGACTCATTCTCCTGATTTATTTTCCCTACTGGGTGCAGAAGGAATGGAGACTCCTTGTCGAGAAGAGCTGCCCGGCTGCTGGCTTGCGCTGGTTGGACTGCCTGTAACTTGCGATCCTCAGCGTATGTTCAGCCAGTCCAATCCACACCATGCGGCTCCTCCATGAAGCACAAGCAAACATCCTCCCCACAAGACCTGCCATGGTTTGTTATCACAGCTGCCATGAAACATTCAAGCCTATTTTCCAATTTGAGTTCACCTGGTTTCAGGTTCAGCCACAAGTTCTTACTTCTGTATTTCTTTCTTGGGTAGTGATAATTCACACTACTAACAAATCTCTTCTCACTTTTCTTTTTGTTAAGCAAGTTCTTGAAAGACAGTTGGAATAATTTCATGATTTATCCTCTCCAATTTTTTTGAAACCCTTAAAACACACTAGCAGCAGAATAGTTTGCAAGCTTCCAGAGCAAGACTCCCCATGGCTACATACAGTATCAAAGTTACCTCCCTATCATTAGTGTTTCTCCCTTGAGTACAAATTCAGTTTTGTCACATCATATTGGGAGCTTATATGGAGCTACTGAAGCTCCAAACACTTGTGTGTTATTACTGCCAGGTGTTGCCAAGATAGACTTCATAGCATAGAGCTAGTATTTCTTATCTACAGCTTTTTAATTTTGTTTTGATTGTATTAGAAATATGTTTTTATGGTGTGCCTCTAAGTTCAATACTATAATATTGGGTTTTTCTCCCCTGATTTTTTTTTTCCAGTTCAGGAAATAAATGCTTTGGGGAAAAGTTATTTTTGGGATAGAACTTCTTTTTTTTTTGAGTTCTACTTCTTCTTTATTTCTGTACTATTTTAACCTCCTTCTCCTGCCTTTCCTCTGGACAGATTTGCAGATTTGAGATAGAGAATCTGAGTCTCTCAAACATTTGTTCTTTGTCTTTGCCACATCAGCTGTATTACCAATTCAAAAGTTAGAAGAGGCAAGCATGAAACATTGGAGTGTTTGCATTTTGAAATATATATGTCACATTATACAGGAAGATTATAACAAACAGGATGAAATCCAGCTATCCTGCTGTTCCCAGCAGTTGTTTTTCTCTGGTACATTATACTTTTAAATTTCTGTCACTGCTGGTGTAATACTATCTTAGGTATAAAATTCCTAGAAATGCTGTCTGAGAAGCATTGGCCTCTGTTCTTGTGTTTCCTTCATATTTTTTTCTCGGAGGAAATAAGTGCCAGAACCCAGGGTTGGAAATGGGAGATTGCTGCGGATGGAGTTACAGGGCTGACTTTGACAAGGGGCAAATCACGTCTCCTGTTTTTATTTGATTTATCCACTTGTCATACAGCAACAGCTCCGTATTTTATCAAATGCGCTATCTTATTAAACAGATGGAGATCTATGGACAGAAAGCAGTATTATCAACAGTGCCTTGCGATTAGAAAGAAACAGTTTGCATAAATATCAGCTATGAATGTGTGCCTAAAAGAAAGGTAAGCAGAAAGCATGCATTTCTCCTCACATTGCCATAACAGACCACACTACTGTCCCCATTGAGCAGAGCCCTTCCCCTCTCCTGATGCTCAAGAGTCGGGGTCAGGAGCAGACATCCCAGTGCACGTTTTCCAAATTGCTGCTTGTAGTGTGGGGAATTTCCCAGAAAATGCTGCAATCCCCCTGCTACCTGTGCTAAGAAGAAAAGGAAGATAAACAAATTCATGGAACTGTAGCACTTCATTCAGTCACTTCCAAATCTGGATGGAAGGCTTCCAAGAAATAGCCCAGTTAATATGGCCTTTGGGTTACGAGTCCTGCACCTTCCCGTGGGGCCCTGCTGTCATCCTCACTGGTGCCACCGCTCACCTCTGCTGCAGGCTGCCCTGCTCCCACCCCTACTCCATTCTGGGGACCGCTTGTGCCGCTCCAGCTGTTTTCCTATGACTCTGGTTCTCCCCTTCCTACTTCTTACCAGGAGCACGATGTGTCCTGCTGCATTTTCCCTTTGCTATGTGCCCCAGGGCCATCTTCTGCCTTTTCCTCACCTTTAATTCCCTCTGAAACTTCTCTCAAATCCAGAAATGCTCCTGTGCAGGCATCCAACAGCCGTATGCTGGGATCCATCAGCTAAAGATAAGCGCATGGATGTAATTGCAATTCAATCTCTAGTTTCAGACATGCCTAAATTCAGAAAATTTTCAGAATTTTCTTATAATTTTTGCTCAAGCACAGCTAGAAGTAAGGCCTTTAGAGATCAGCTATGTGAAGGTGATTTTGTCTCAGGACTCTGTGTGCACGAGGACATAAATAGGACTAATCAGGCTAATTGCAGGCAATAACACAACAGACCAAAGGAGGAACTGGAAAGATGAAATAAATGTCCATTTCCAGGGAGGAATCTCCACGGTGAGCAGAGGGTCTGGCCCCAAACACCCCAGGGTGATGCACATGATGCCAACACATTGTAGCCCCAAGACCAGTGAAGCAGCACTCTGCCAGTGCCTGTCTATGTGTGCCAGGACGTAATTACATCCCATGAAAAACAGCCTGAAAAACACATGAAAAGGCAGAGAGTGTGACTTGAGACAGTTAAATTTCTCACCAATCCTGCCTATTTGGGGCAATTTCTGGTTGAGCAGCTCACAATACTTCTCAGTGTCTGTGGAGCTGGGGTGGACTCATTACAGTTATGAGAACTGCAGGTAGGTCTCCTCAGGTTACACTAGACCCCAGACTGCATTTACACCAGCTATATCGTGTTAATCACCAGATTAACTCACAGTTTTAGAACCCACAGGACAAGAAACATGCACTGAGTATAAAGTAGAGTTATCGTGTTAGAAGTGACACTTTTTGCAAACAGTTAGTTTGTTTGAAGGCCATCACTTGTCCTGTATTTGCATAGGTCAGCTCCTGCACATGTGCAAATATCCAGGCTTGGTTCCATCTGCCCTCATTAGGGACGCCTTATAATTTACCATCCTTGCATTTAGTGGCTCTCTGAGAAGAAACTTTAAATTACCAAAACTCCAAAGCACAAAAGCTCTTTTATAGCCTTCATTCAAATTAAAGCTTGTGCTGCATTCTTGCCATTTTGAGATGATCCTTGTCTTGAGGGTGGTATCTTGTGATGCATGAGTTGTCTACAGGAAAGTATTTACAAAGTAAGGTAATTCATTTCTGTTAATACAAAAATTGTATGTTTTATCTACATATTTATTATATAGGGAATCATTTGTTTTTAGATCATTTATCCCAGCAAGAGAGAAGTATTGTAGCATATTATTTAACATGAGTGTGCATGAGCAGCACATGATTTTACAATATTTTAATAAAACTAATCTGTGACAAATACCAACTGGAATATCCGGGATAGCACTTTTAAAAGACGACTCCAAATTCCAGATTGATACCACATTTCAAAGTGGCAGCTATAATCTCCGCAGCTCCTCGCATGCACTTCCCATCTCATCCGAAACGTATGTATTTATGCACAGTCTGGCAAATCTCCAAAGAATCTGTTGCAATTTATCAAGTAAATACCACACATTTGGGAACCGTCTGCATACTTATCTGCACAATAGACCTCTCTGCTACATGAACTCTCCCGTATTCCCTTGAGAGAGCTCCTTCCCCACATTGCCCCAGCCTCCTCTTGTATTCCCTTGTTTATTCTAATGCACGCTGGAATTTCTGGCCGTTTGCCTCGACATTCTGACACTGCCTTTTGGGAACAGTGTGTCACACTGTCTGCTGAGCCCTTGGCCTCTGGTTGTGTGCATGTGTGTGTGTTTTGCTCGAGGAAAACCTCTCCGCTTTGCAAAGAAAAGCCTATTTATTTTTCTAGACCCTTTAAGGCATGAGAATAAGTGCTGCTGAGATCAATCAATTTCCTGTTGAATTTGCAGAGTGGCCACTTTTATCTGAGCAAGGAAAACCTTGCCTCTGCCATAATCTCTGCCTCTGTCTTCAAAACAGACCTATAATCCTTATAAAAATTAATTTTATACCCCACACTAATTATTCCACTGAACAGATGCTCCAGGAGCCTGGAGCTGGTTTCACTAATCCAAGCCATGTAAAGACAACCCTGTAACTTTCTCCCCACATGCTCTCTTCCCATGTGAACGCACTCCTAGTGTTCTCCTTTCTCCAGAAGCCTTTAAAAATGCTCATGAAATAGGTCTGGTTTTCCTTTCGCTGTAGCTGTTGAGAATTATAGTGCAGGTGGTTGGTGCAGGTGGGTCTCGCTACGGTCCAAAAGTCAGTTTGAGGGAGGAGGACTGACTTAGCCATGGTGCTTCCGCACAGTGCCCAGGCTGCAGGCAGAGAGATGGGTTTTTTTTTTTCCACCAACCAATTTTCAAGAGTTTCCAGACTTTTTAGGAACTGTCAGGACTATTCTGTCAAAACCTTGTGATGATAATTTTCTACTGTGACTGTGTTTGAAAGTTGCTGGGGAGGCTTCTCTGCATCAGTGTCACACAGAGCGGTTCTTGTTAACAATTAATCTTGTCCTTCAGAGTGCAGATAGAAGAACATTGTGGCACAATGAGTACACAAAATCAGACTGACAAACAGTATAGCAGATAAGACACTGGAGACAGCTCCTCTTGCAGGCAGGTTTTGCTCTCATTTCCTTGCTATCCTTCTTCAGGCACTACAGTACCATCAGTTGGAGTGCTGTTCTCTTTATATTTGCGTGAAAGTCTTTGATATTGGTATCAAGCTGCAAGTCTCAGCATCGCAGGGCATTGAACTTAGGCATAAGGAGCTCACTAGCCTGTGGCTTGGATTGCACATTACAAAAGAACTCATGGACGTGCAATTCAAGAATGTGATTCTTTTTTTCCTTTGAGTGTGCACTTTTATTGTTTTGCAAGATTGGTTTTCTATTTCTTTAAAGATCATAAAATGTATGTCAGTCCTGGACATACACAGTACACACTGGAATTTAGGTGCTTGAGCTAAGCTTGTGCTTGGACTACCATGGCAAGCACATCTCTCAAAACATCTAGGCAACAGGAACGGTCCCTGATGATCCAGACCTTTCAAGGAGTGAGTTTGAGTCTGAAATTGTGATATCTGGGCAGGAGAGCTGGAGCTGCCTTGGCTGGCAGGAGGAGCAAGGCGGGCTCGGGTTTACCTGCAGCCCTAGTCAGTCTCTGTGGGATTCCTGAGATCAAGGGTGTAAGCCTGGCTTGCTGGCAGCCACACCACAGTGCTGCGCGGAGATAAGTCCTGCTGAGTGATTGCAGAGTGAGGAGCACTGGCTTGTACTGCAGAGGAAAACAGACTTGGACAGATACAGATAACACTGATAAGAGTGTCCTGACAGTTGCAAGCAATCACACAACTCTCCATCTATCTTTGTGTGACTGTACTTTGAGGGTAGTTCTGAAAAAGGCGTTTCTTCTTTGGGATCTGACCAGCATTTCCCACAGGGCTGGGGAGAGTAAGAGGTGATTAGTGGAGAGAAAGCTGGGATGAGTGTCACCAATGAAGCCTTGAATAGCAGATGTACAGAATCCTTGGAAGTTGTTTCAGAGTGAAAAATTCTCGAGTTCAGCAGGTACTACAGTTAGTTAAAATCATGTGTTTGGGTTAAACACATCATGGGGTACCTGAGGCCCAAAGCTGAAAGCAGTCTGTGTGGCAGGAGGGTTGCACCCAGTTGTTTTGCAATATTCTAGGTAAAGGCATTCAGGGTGCTCTCCCCAACAGTGATGGGATCTCCACTTTATTCAACACACAGGACTTCACCATTTCTGGGCTTGCTGGTGGGGAATTTTTCTGGTTTCTCCACCACCCTGCTGCACCAGGGAGTCCCACAGAGAGTGTTTGTGCTCAGCACAGCCTCTAATCTGGTGACTTTCTCTGTGGGTCGGGGTCATTTGAGTTTGTCCATCAGGGCTATTTTCTGATGCAGCAGATCATCTTTAGCTGTAGCCTCCCATACTGCAGAGCTGCTGCCAGATCACTGGAGGTTGGAGAGTTTCTTTGTAACTTTTTATTGTCTTTCTCTGAGTTGTTCTAATTTCTCATTAGAAACATTGCTGTTTTCCAATACCTGTAGCTTTTGTCCATCTTCTGAGAGAGTCTCCTAAGGAAAGTAAATATCTTTTTGCTACAGGTTGAAAACCACTGCTAGGTATAAAACATGGCAAGCTTTTGGCCAGAACACTTCCTGAACGTCTTTACTATCTTGACTTATCTATGGTGTAGCTACCTCAGTGCAGTGACCTCTTAACTTTGCATCACTTCTTCCTGCAGCAGCGGTTGCAGTCCTGACCAAGGACAACTGGGACACATTCCTAGAAGTGCTGCAGTGGCCAGGATTCATGAAGGGGATCCCTCACCTGCACCTGACTTTTCCACAGTACATAAATCATGGTTGTCTGATCAGGGAAAGAGCTCAACCAGAGGGCTCGAGAAATGCCTCAACTTTCAGTGCCAAGTTTAATGCAGATGGCTAGAAAAAGTATCCACATTCAGCTTCTTATAATGGCCTGGCCATCCTGTGCTCATCCAAGTGTTATGTGGCGTTTTGAAAGGTTATTGCCATTTTCACACAGCCCCTCTATGTGCTGGCTGCAGGGGCAGAGCTCTTCACACATTTTTGCCAAATACTTTTCCATCAAAGTTTGTTTCTGATATCTCTTGAGAAATAGTTTTGATTTTTCACAAAGATCTCAGCACTGAAGATTCACTTTAAATAACCCATGTATTTTTGAAAAACGGTTGAAGAATAAAGACAATAATTTTTAGTTTTGGGTTTCATTTCATAGGACTCCACATCTCCCTCTTTTCCCACTTGTGCTGTGGGATGAGGAGAGTGCGACGACTCCAAAAAAGCAAACTGCTTTTTTTCCTCACATTTCAAAACTTGAAGTGAAAGCTGGAACTTGATGTGAAACAAATGTTAGCTTTAGTTTGATAATTTATGTAAAGAAACCAATAGCTAGAGTGTGGGGAGAGAGGATGGGAAGAAGTCACATTTTCCATCAGTCACTCTTAAGGTATCTCAACCATAACTCCAGTGTCCAATTTTCCACATGCAACTTTGAAGTAAAGGAGAACAGCAGCTGCCAGTCTCCTCTAATTTGTTTTTCCCACCTCATTTTCAGTAACTGACACCGAGCTGGAGGACGAGAAGAGACGAGGGATGCAGGTGGGGGATGCAGCTCCCTGTGGTGATGGGGGATGCAGCTCCCAGCGGGATCTGGAGCCTCGTTGTTCATCTGTGTCACTGAGCACCAGGTCTGTGTGCCCGAGGAATGCACTAGGGATGCACTGCTTTTCCCCTATGTGATGTATGGATAACGATAGTGTTATATCTACTACTTACAGAAAAGCACATTTCTTGCCACTCAAATAACGTGCAAAAAAATCACAGATTCACAGAATCTTCAAGGTTGGAAGGGACCTCTAGAGACCATCTAGTCCAACCTTCCTGCTCAAGCAGGCACACCTACAGCATGTGGCAGCCAGCCAAGACAGCTCCAGTTCCCCTGCCCAGATATCACAATTTCAGACTCAAACTCTCCAGAGTTTTCAGTCTCTCACTCCCCAGAGCGGGGCACAGACCTAGGTTGACAGCAGTGTTCGTCTGCAAGGCCGCTTACAGGGACCTTCATGACCAAGAGGAGCTACAAAGCGATGAACAGCTCCAACACAGCAGCTCAGGAGCCTCCTGCCCACATTTTGGCCACGGTTTGCCCAGGTCTGCTGCTTTTCCTGGACGCTGTTTCACACATTGGCTTGCGCTGCACCAAGGAAAGTAGAGAGAAATTTTCCACCGTTGCCATCCAGGTTGAGCTGCAGCAACACGAGAGCCCGTCTGCAAAACAGCCCCCAGCTGTAATAGGGTTTTCAGCAAGGTCATGGAGATCTTCTGGAAAAAAAACATCAGGAAAACAGATGGGAGAAGTGTCTGAACTGACCAAATAATAATGAATGGTGCTATTTGGACAGGACGTGTCTTGAGAAATACATTCAAACTGACATATAGGGGCCAGATCAAGCCTAGAACATATTTTCCATTCTCAGTGGCTACAGTTTGAGGAGGATCATTCCTGTGCTGCAGAACTGCTGGAGCAAGGTGCAATCAGCAGCACTTTCACTTGCTGTGTTGAAAAAAACTCATTGATTGGGTGTTGTTTCAGTAAAATGAAAAACCAGTTGTGGCCCTACGAGCCCAAAGGATTAGGGAAATTATTCCAGTCTGAGTCTACCTT
The DNA here is from genome assembly GCA_032273925.1 of Rhynchotus rufescens. Lineage (NCBI taxonomy): Eukaryota > Metazoa > Chordata > Aves > Tinamiformes > Tinamidae > Rhynchotus > Rhynchotus rufescens. The sequence goes on from JAVCKT010046773.1 coordinate 14,641, forward strand.
TAAAATAAATATTTTCCTCCTCATTTAATTTCTGTTGCATATGTTTCATTTCCTGTAGTCATCTTCTGGGCAGAGAAAAAGCTATTTTGATCTGAAGTGCAAAGAGCAACAGATGGTGCTGTTTCTGTTCAAGTGAGAGCTACAGGAACGAGTGTTTGCAGCAGTGTTAGAGCTTGAGGTCTCCAAATTCCTTTCCTCATTTCAGCTCACTTCTTTTTTTGTGACTGGCTTCAACACTTGGAAAGTCAACCATTGAGAAACACACCAACTTTAAATTAAAAAATAAAATAAAATAAAATAAAATAAAATAAAATAAAATAAAATAAAATAAAATAAAATAAAATAAAATAAAATAAAATATTTCTGAGCCTGCAGACCTTTTTTTCCTCTGGTGGTTGCTCAGGGATGGCACTGCTCCCATGATACATATGAAAGACTAAAAATCGCTGGAAGTTTCACAAAAAAAAAGGAACAAAATAACTTGTTTGCTTGAGTGCATATCCAGAGTAATTACAGGGATTAGTATGAAATGGTTTGGCATAAAGGGGAATATTATGTCTGGGTAATTTAGATAAAAAAGGGCTCAGCAATTTCTACTTTGGATTTCTCAGAGAATGGGGTTTTTTTTACACCTTTTTTTTTTTTTTTTCTGGGAAATAAAATACAGCAGGCCTGGCAAGCAAATCCCAGTGCAAATTAAATCTCCCATGTAAAGGAGGATGGCAGGGTGTTCGTTTACCTTTCTGATAGACTCGTGCAGCCTTCTGCTGGATTTTGGATCGTCTGGACTAGTTATTTCTCTATTCCATCCTCCTGTGCTTTCCGATCTTCTTTTCCCTCTTGGAAGCAGCTGCTTTCCAGCTCTCCAGATCACTACCCTGGGGCCATCACGTGGCTGCACTTTCCTCTATCCGACTGCACCCCTAAAGGTCAGCGCTGCCCGAATGTCAGCGCGGCTCCCTGCGGGACACGCGGCGCTGTTCCCATCTCCTTTAGCTGCATTCAGCGTGTCCCAGAGCCCGGCGCAGGCCACTGTGAATCAGATCTTGCTTTGAATGGTAAAGCTGGAAATGGAAATCTCCAAGTTTTTATCTTTTTTTTTTTTTTTTTTTTTACGTAAATTTATAAATGAATTTGGTGCAATTTTGGTGCAGACTCTGTGTTTATAAGGTTTTTGATCTGCCATTAAACTGTGAGCTTTTGGCTTGTAATAGCAGAAGGAGTCAAGTGACTTTTGCACAGTGACTTTTGCACAGGTATTTCACACACATACAGCAGGGCTCAGACCCATGCATGCACCAGCAATGGTCTGTGAGGGCTCAAACAGTGCCATGGCACTGAGCAGCAGAGGCAGGCACATGAAACCTAGATCCTTCCTGGATGTAAATTCTCCTCTTCACTCTAAAATATGAGGAGACAATGTTTCTGAACTCAAATCCATGACAACCACAGAATGAAGCATAAGAAAACTCTACTTTACCCAAGCTTTCAGCATGGATTTCTGAAGTATGCTACAAAAGCTATGGATGAATGGTTGAATAGATGCATCATAAAAACTGCTATTCCTACAGTTATGGGGTGCTGAATATGGAGACTGTATGATGAGGTAAGAATATAGAGAGTTCATTTAAGATCTCTGAAGCTGCTAAGATCTCTGAAGCTGCTGTTTTTCTGTCCTTCAGGGCTGGGCTGACACCTCTAACTGCTGTCTCAGATGTTCGTCTTCACTCTGATTGCAAAACCTCCTGCATACTTCTGCTCATGGGGGTTGATTTTTCCTGGTCTCAGGGAAAACATGAGTGCCTATTCCTTCGGACACAGGTGAAGGGTGTGATGTAGCACTCTCAGGCGGGCAGGAGAGAAGAGTTAAGGGCTTTCAGCAAAACACTCAGCTGCAGCTGTAGCATAGGATAGTGATATCATCCTAAAGAGCTTCAGAAGTTGCTTGGAAGACCTTTTTTTTCAGAGCTACCACAAGAAGCAGAGTTCTCCTCTAAAAAGATGATGTAGAAAGAACATTGGTGACTGGCCTCCTTGAACGATTATATCAAGTGAAATCAAGTTGCCAAAAGCAGCTAGAAGTGTTGTCCTGGGAAGAGGTGGTTAAGGGTAGCCTGGTCGGACCATTCCCAGCACCACTCAGCTACCAGAGAAGCAGATAGAGTCACCCCAGGGGAAGAGAGAGGTGAAGGGGGTTCGCTTAGTTTGGCTTCTCCTCCACCTGGACCCTCCTTTGGAGGCAGGTCCCATCTGCAGAAGCAAAGAAGCTGAAGTGGGGAGCAGCTCACATGGCAAGGGCTTGACCGATGGCCACAGAGCTGCTCCTGCTTTGCAGCTGAGTTTGGCCCAGCTGCTCTTAGTGTTAATGCACTTCTTCCTGCAATCAGCCTTCGAGCTCAGCCTAAAGCTGGAGGCGTAGGCTGGGCTTGCTGTCTCATGGCATCAGGAGTCAGCCCTGCAGCTGATCCCCCCCCTTTTTTTTTGCACAAATCAGT
>JAVCKT010046831.1:2297-17132 GCA_032273925.1 Rhynchotus rufescens
TGGTCGTGGCCCTGCCATTTTGAAATGAAACTTAAAAAAAAAAAAAAAAGGCAGAATTGTGGTATATTCATTAGTATTTTCCATGCCCTGGCGTGGCCTGTGGAGATCAAAGCCATTGCCTGCAATTGCAAGGCCAGTGGTGGTCCTATCAAAGTGCTGGTCCTATCAAAGTGTGCTGCTTTATCTAAACAGTGTATTTTTAACTAACATCTCAACACAAAACTCCTTGGTGGTAGTGGGCTTCAATTACAAGGAGACTGCAGAAAGGCAAGTGCTTTTAAGCAGGGGCCTGGCTGCTGGGAAGCACCAACAGATCAGTCTGTAGCTCTCCTTCCCCTTAGGTTTGCTCACCCCGGGATCCTTTGCACGCACGATCACACGTGGTCATTTCCAGGTAGGAAAGTTCATCTGTAGGAAACACATTTCTCTGCTCCTCAGTCATTTTAAAGGAGAAATTGTGGTGTGTACAGCCCAGCTTTTATGCATCAGCTGCCTAAGTCACCTGGAATGCTGGCTGACCTCTGCATGGTGACAACCGCGGAGTTGTACAGGGAAAACAGGGTTGTCTTTAGGGGGTACACGCTAAACAATTTACCCTGCCAATCTCCAAGTCTTTGCCTTCCTCTGCACCCCCTCTCCCACCTCCACAAGAAATGGTGAAGAGTTCTGAGCTGATATATCAGCTTGGAATAAACATTTGTTTTATGAGTAGCGCTGCTGAAAGAGGAAAGAGGTGGGAGCGAGCTGTAGGTGGCTGGGGGAGGAGAAGAGCATCTGAGGATGAGAAGAATGCAAGAAAAAATCAAATAGTAAAATTAAGCTATCAACTTTGGATCATTTTAATCTGGTGGAGGGGAGGTAAGTGATTTCACCTGGGATGCCAAAGGAAGGGCCATGCAAGCGTGCAGATGTGATGGCAGGTACTGGCAGCTGGAGAGCAGGTTATGTAAAGCCCTCTTAGCCATCTGTCTTCCTCTCTGAAAGTGTTCTTGGCAGAGAAAGCCTCAATCATGTACTTTAGGGCCCGCTTCTAAGTGGGAATGTACTCGGCTTGTCTAAGCCAAGCTGGCACGTGGTTTTGTGCAGCGCACACATGCCCTCGTGTCGGCCTGCATGGGAGGAAAATGCAGGTGGTGAACATGTGTGAACATGTGGTCACTGTAAATAGGAGCCATTGGGATGAAAACCTGTAATATTGATAAAGAAGAAATACCTATTCAGCACACAGGAGTCAAGGTCTGTTTTTGCTTGAGAGCAGAAATTACAGCTCAGAAAAGACTGTTGATTACAAAGAAAACCAAACTTCCCTCAAAGCAACTCTCAAATTTATTATTCAAACCACCACACAATCTCAGAGCAACGGAGAACTAAGCAGAGGAAGATGAGGACCCTGGCAACAAACTGCTGTAACTCGTAACAGGTCAGGTTAGAATGAGCTGCTGCTGGGAAGGCTTTGATGCTGATGGGGCAGAGTGTGATGGAGAGCCTTGGACCAAGAAACTGGTCTGGAATGCTGGTTGTTGTGCTCTGTTTCAGTTTGCACTGACACAAATCCATCCCACCCATTGAGAGTGATGTTACAAGGAGGAGTATTTTTTTTTTTTTGTCTTTTGTCCTGGTCCATTTTTGCTGCAAGGCAACCGTGTTAAAATATGTTAGTTTGGCTCAAGATGGATCTGCTGAATCTTTTCAGCGTTCCCAATATGAGAAAGTAGCAGGGAAAAGTAATTGTCCTTGCTTACTGGAGAAAATAAACGGTGCCTTGTCTAGTTAAAAGGCTAATTTGAACTTCCTATTTCTTTTTGTAAGACAGCTGAGTGTGAAACTTGAGCGACTGGTCTGCAGTCCTAATACCCTGTTCATAGGATAACACTGATTGCTCCACATACTGGTGCAGTATGCTGGTCAGTGCTGGCTATATTCCCTGCACTTTATTCTCATATGAATAAGATGTCACTTTATTGTGCAAAGTTCTTGTGACGTTGCATGAACAGCATCTCCTTCAAGATAAGAATATTGATTTCTGAGAATGCTGCAATAGATCCCTTGAGAGTAGAGGATAGGAGAGGATCGTACTTCTGGGCCTGCAAGTTGGAAGAAAAAAATGCTCTAAAGGCTCTAAATAATTTGATTCCTGGTTAGAGTGGAGACAGGTAGAAAAGTCCTAGCTCAATGGAGCGCTAGATTGCAGAAGTGACTCTCTTATATTTATGACTAGACAAAGAAATCCTTAGAAGACTTTGTCATGGGAGATTTCACAAAATTCTCTGGAACTTGAGACTTCTTTCTTACGCTCTGGAAATAGGATGTGTGTGAATTGTAGTCTTAAACTGTGCAAAAAACTGAGTCTTGAACTGATAACTCTTTCCTGCTGGCAAGCTGGAAAGAGATTCTCAGTGCAATCGAAATCCATCTTTCCACTTCTTAACGTGATGTAAATCTGCTTACCTGCATTTGGAGATGCAAGTCAGCCTTAGCGGATTCTATCTGCTGGTAGGACAAACGTTTTAGGAGATTAAGTAGGCAGCAAAGTCGGCAGCTGTTTAAGAGCATTATATTTTTGTAACAGACAACAGGAAACACATTAACATACAATGGAATATAGCATAATACAGCACATAAGATGAAATTCACTGTCTTAAGTATCATCACATGATACAGGAACCATTTACAACCTCAAAAGAGGATCTAAATTGCTTCTAGGAGCTGGTGTTTTATCTCGTTATAGGGAAAATTTTCGTCTTACAGGAGTGCCCTTACTGATTGAAATAAATTGCTTTGGGGAATTGGTATGCCTCGTAGCAAATGTACTGGGTGGGGGAAACTAATATTGCAGAAGATTTTTTCTCCTGGTCTATGTACTTTCGTTCATATGCTCACAACTATTAAACTAGAAGAATGGTTAGTTTGCATATTCAGAAACAGAAGTGCTGAGCAGTCAGAGTGATGCTCAAATACAATGGAAACCCTGATTTGAACATGTGACTATATCAGATTCTCGGGACTGGAAATTAAAGACGTGAACTTGGTGGTCTCCTTGATCATAATGACCTCTCCTCCCTCAGTTTGCTGCCTGTCATCTGGGCATAATGTCTTTTATCTCTTAATGATGCTGAAAAATGAAAAAATGAATCGTCTCTGAAAACCTCAAAAATAGAGTGCTGGGAGTCATAAAAACCCAGTGAGGAGCCTAATTGTATCTTTGGGGAAGGTTTATAGTAATATGCCATAAGTGTGGTACAGGACCTCTCACTGAGCAATAAAGGAGATGACAAAGGATTGAATAGATGTTAGTTAAGTGAGCAGGCACCTTACCTACCAGATAAGCCATAGTTCTTGCATCTGGGGAGGGAAAGGAAGTAGGAGGAAATCATGAAAAAAAGATGGAACCGAGCAGCATTAGTGAAATAGAAGTAACTTTGAAGAAACATGAGGTAACATGGATATACTGGGCATTTCCTAGATTTTCATTTGTTTTGAGGGTGCATTCTACAATGGCAAATATAGCCTACAAAAACCAGACAGGACTTCCCTGCATCTGTTCCCTGTGTTCCTTCTGCTTGTTGGCGTTAGCGTTTTGAATCACACCTCTTCCAAGCCGTTGGGTCTAAAGAGAGGACCTCATTGCTTGGCAGAACATTATGTGTACAGCAGTCACCAGAGGGAGAGAGAGCACTTCTAAAGTCTGAAACCACAAAACGGGTATTTTAACATGGATTACACACACCTATTGCAATCTCACTTGCCATTCCCCTTTGAAGCCCCTTCAAAGCTGTTTTGAAAAAAGAAATGTCCCAAATCTGCATTTTGTAGAGAGCTGCTTTGCATGTGCAGAAATGTGTTGTGTTGCCAAGGGGAGAAATAATATTGCTTGGCCCAAATGGATCTGTTCCAAAACAGCTCTTACTAGGGCACTTAGTCTTCCAAAGCTTTGTGTTCCGTAGCTGTCTGTGACAAAGCTCTGCTCCAAGGGAACAAAAAGATTTTGATTAGTAAAGACTCGCCTCACTTTCCTTCTTGGTGTAATTCTCCCCTTTAAATGGGGAAAAAAAAAATTAATGGTAACCTGTGTCTGTTGCATTAATATACTGAATTTCTTCTTTGGCCTCTGTTTTTGCACAGGAGCCATGCAACAAGATCATCAAAGCCATTTGTGTTTGTCCTGCATCACCAGGAAGAACTGGAGGCATGGAGAGAAAGGCTCTAATAAAGAATTATTAGAGGATGCTTCATGCTCTGATGTGGACTTTTTCTTATTCAGTTGTAATTATCTCAATGAGAAGATCACAAGGAGAATTTCTGACGAGTTTGGCGTTGTCACCTCTTTGCATTTGACCAAGTCCATAAAACAGTGGCCACAGAAACGTGTTTGTGTTGGCTGTTTCCGTACCTGCTGTCTTCCCTAAGCAGTGCCTTGTAAACCAAAGAATGACTTCCCGGTCCTCGGAAGAGGAAGACAGACAGAAGATGAAAAAGGCAAACTTGCAGATTTCTTTTCAAGGCAGATAAACCAGTCTTGTCAATCAGAAGCTCTTCTTTCCCTACTTGCAAGGGAAAATGGCCATTATTTTAGTAGGCCAAAGGACAAAGTGGTGCCCACAAGCATTATTTCTGTTAAACAGGGCAGATACAATCTTCTGCCACCTGGTCGGTCCAGGTGCACCTGACAAACCTGATGATGCTCCAGTGGAGATGAAGGTGGCACCCTCATCATCGTCTCAGCCGCAAATGAAACTCCTAAACTCTTGATGGGCACCATGAGGTCACATCCAGCAGTTGCTCCGTTATCTCCTCTCCTTATCCTGGATGATTCTGGGCCTACTAAACCAATGAGAAGCTCCACTCATAGCGGTAAGTGGATGGATTTACATTTACTTGTGTTTTTTTTTCTTCCCCATTGTGTGAAACATTGCCAGCATGGAACCTCTCAATGTAAAGAGAGAAAAAAATAATCAGTTAATGTTTAATTGGTGAATGTATAGTTCTTTGAGGATTTAATGCATGATGGAAGCACTCGGTTTTAGGTTTCATGCTCTATAAGTCTTCAGCTGAGTGAACTCTCATAATGATCTCTTTATTGCCTATATAACTCCAGAAGTTTGCCTTAACTTATGTAAGGAGCAATGTAATGTGGGTGTTCTGCCTGTGTGTGGCAATGCCAATCTCATTTCCAGCGCTTAATGAAATGAAGTTGTCAGATTTGGTGTATCATTGAAGACTGTATCAGCTGCATGATCTTGTCCAGTTTTAGCATTTCAGTGTAATTGAATTATGGCAGTTTGCAAACGTTGAAGAGACATCTGGCTCTGTGTGGAGTTAGCACAAGGAGTTTAACTGTAGCTAAGTAGTTTAGCTTAAACAGGAGTGAGTCCTGCCTCTGGGAGTGTTATTTTTCCATGGAGGTGGGGCTGGATTTGATTTTCTGTGTCTAGACATTGCTCAGAGTGAATGTATGGTTCGGACACTTAATCCTATGCAGACCCTGGAGTTTAATGTGTTAGTTCTCCCATAAGATTTTCAGTTTCTTGTAAAGCAGCTGGAAATATAAAATAATAATGGATCATAACTGTGGCCATTCAGTGGGACGCTGCACTTGTAAGAATGATATTCTGAGATGAAGGACAAAGTGAGACCTTTTTTTATAAATGCGATAAATCCCTGATCTGGCAGGGTAAAATTTCATTGCATAATATGGACATTTCCTGCAACTTGTTTGACATGTTGTGGCTGTAGTAGTTCTGTCTCTCTATGAGCCTCTAAGTTTTACTAAATTCATATATACTCAGGGTCTTGGAAACAAGCAGATGGACCAAACTGGTCCCTTGGGATGTCTTGGTCATTTCTTGGTTTATGCGACACGTTCTTTCTCCAAGGTAAAGTACAGCTGTTAGAAGGATAGCTGATGAATTTCCAGTTATTTGTGCCCATCTCCTTTGGAGAGAGACAAGGATAATATCTAGTTAATGGCAACAAACCTGGAGAGGATTGGAGATGGAAGGTGTGTTGGTGCCCCAATAAATCCTAGAGCTGCAGTTTGTGGTCTGTGTGTGTGTGATGTGTATGAGCCATACACGAAACTATTTTTTCCTCTGCCAGGAAGGCAGTAAACAAACTATTAACCTTTCCAGGAGTTACGTGTAGCCCTTGGCCTGAGGGCTGCTCCGTTTGTTTTGATCCTGCTATTTCGTGACCCAGGATGCTTTGAGATGGGCAGTGAGTGCTTTTGTGCTTTGAATATATGGAGATTGTTTACGTTTTGGTTGTCCTACAGCAGACCTCCTTGTTGTGTGTGAGACCTTCCCGTCCTTTTAAAATTAACTGTTGTTTTTTAATAAAGACAAGCTCCCTGCCAACTCAGGTATTGTCTAGAAGAGATGGTTGCTGTCTCATTAATCATGCTTTCCATTTCATATGTGGCCTTAAAGCACTTCACAAAGGCATGTGAATATGATAATTGCCACATTACATAAAGCCACATGTCTATAGTGACCCAGCATATCAAATCATGGAAATAAACCTTTGTGTTGTGCCTACAAAATTAGGGGCTTAGTCGTTGCAGCAGGCTGTTTGGTAACAGTTCCTCTGCATCCCAGCAGTGTCATGAGTTGCCTGGACTGCAGCACGTGATGTTAGATGCAGAAGCAGACTAAAATTTTTGCAGAGAGGTAATGTTTGCATTTGCTTAGTTCCCCGCTGCAGTATGACTTTTCATGCTGTTCAGGACTTCAAATTGGACCATCTACTACTACAGAGTCCTCACTGCGGTGGAGTATCAAGGACTGTGTTTATCTTTTAATTTTTTAATGCTTATCCTGCTGCTAAGAGGTATCAGTGAAAAAGACCACAGAGAATTAAGCTATCTTCTGCTAATACAGCTATTATATTAATTTTGTGGACTCCATGTGGTTTGTCTGTATGATGTCTGCGGCAAAGACACTGTCATGTGCAACTACATTACAACAGCAATAGCTGTTTACAAGGAGTAAAACTTACTCTGTGATGGCAACAAGTAATTACTGACAGATAATAAAAGTATAGGGAGACCAAGGCCTTTTAAAACATGAAATGCTTAGTATCTTTGCTGCTCTGAAAAAATTACAGTGTGGATAACTTTGATAGTTACGTCTGTGATAAATTGATCTCCTTGAGGATACAAGTATTTTTTCTGTTTGCTTGAATATGTTCTGTATCACTTTCCTCCAACTCTAGTGCTGTGACATCAATGCATACATTGCTGACCTAATCCTGCCACTGCTGTGTGACATCCTGATCACACAGAGCGGATATTTAGCTAGGATTATTAGCAGAATGTCATTGCACCATAAAGCCATCAGCTATAGCGCACTGACTTAAATGGATTTACTACTACTGACCCTATGTGATAATCTGACCCGTGCAGTTTGAGAAATTGCTCAGGATTTCAAAAGGCACACGTGGTGTGTGCAATTCTGAAAATTTTGCTTTTGCATCATTGCTAATGCAGTGGTGGAAGCCTAACTGGTCTTAAAACTTCAAGCTAACTTAACTTTTAATTAAAATGGATCCCTTTGGTTTGTTTTCTGGAGGTTGCTCTCGTTGTTTGTCTTGCATCAAGAAATGTGCATTAGCAATAGCAAGAACGGCAAACGCAGCATTGAAAGCAGAGAGGTGCTGGAGAAGTTTCTGCACTGAAATTGATGGAAGTAAATGTAGTTCTGTCAAGATAATTACTGTGATGAGTAAAAGTGACCTTTTAGGCAGGGAACATAATTGCATTGTCATGGGCCATTATTTGACCTTCTATAAACAATCCTTCAATACCACTAATGAGTACTTCTGCGGATGTGTGTTGACAACCATGATGTTTTCAAGAAGTAAGTGGCACCTAGAAACAAAGCAAAACACTGAGTACCTGGTATGCTTATTACTTATAAAAAATCCCTATTAAAATACTTCCTCCATGATGCTTAAATTGTGAGCTTTGCAGGGCTTATTCCTACTACCCTACTTGTGAAGGCTAAGGATTTTTCTTGACAGGCAGCTCACTTTAGATTCTGCTATTGAGATATTGAAAAGACTCTTAGCCTACATGTTGCTCAAATTAAATTCAGCGTACTTAGCTGCAGAGTCCTACCGGACAAGTAGGTATTTTGTGCTCTTATTTCTTTTTCTAGCTTGCAAGTAAATATTTTCTTCATGCATTTGGAGTAATTTTGTCCTGTACCTCAAGATTTTTTGATACCATCTTTCTCAAAATCATGTAAGAAGCCACTTGAGTAAATTCTTTTCTTCTGGAATTTCTAACTCAGAAGTAGTCCTATATTTTTGAGAGTAAAAAGAATCATTTTGATAATCTGCTGCTAAATCCTGAGAAAAACAAGCTAGGGAACCATCCCCTCTAACATCTGCATTATAACAGGGTCTCTGAGAACTATCAAATGGCATTTAGAAAAATTATTTCTGCTTCTGCAGTGTCTACCAGAGAGCTGTCCAATTGAAATGGTAAGTGTGCACAGTACCACAGTATGAATAGATACTATTCCTAATAGACCCCAACTTGTAGTTTTCTATTCCTGTTGGTTTATCATGAGTCTGTACCATCTGACGAAGACAAAAACATGGGTGGTGGACACCTGTCTTGGTTTGTTTTTGCATCAGGTGTCCTGAAAAAGTCATTAGTTTTCTTTAATGGTACCTAGATTTGGGTGAGTGCTGTAGTGCAGTCTTTTTTCCCCACATTTCACTGGATTGGAAAACTGGCATCTAAAATGTATTCTAACACATTCAACAGTATTCCCTGAGCAAAGATACTAATTATCAAGCCTATTTAAAAATAAAAAAAAAAAATTTAAAAAAAAAAAAGTGTTTTGAACAGCAACTTGTAGTGATGGAAACTTATTTTATTCTATAAGGGATGCTCGAAGATTGGTTGCTTAAGACTTGTGAATATTCAATGTAATGAGGCACTAGGGGATAAATAGCAACAGGTTTGAGCACCCTCACTCTGAGCTGGAAACCACACAGGTCTTGCCTGTGAAAAGAGGGGCCAGTTTTGATTTACCTACTGTTTGGCAGCTACTCTGCTTACAGCTTACTGCTTGGTAGCTACTGCTTGGTAGCTACTCTGCAGTAGCTTTGGTGGCTCCTCTCCTGTGTGGTAGCTACTCAGGATGGTCACTATGTGAACACTGCACTGATCTTATGGTGGAAGCAATTTGGAAGCTCCCTCCTCGCCCTGAGTGATCTGGGTGATCCTGACGTTCACAGCGCTGTCAGTCACCGGGTTGAGTTATCTTACGTAGAGAAAGTAGAGCAAGAGTAGAGCAACCTGAATCAACAGTAACATCTGAACTGGGGGCATTTAACAGACAGACTTGAGCTCTGTTCAGATGGAAAACGCTGAATCTGAAGACTGAATTGAAAATATATTTAACTGTATTCAGGGCAAAAACATTAGGAAAAGGGTCCAAGCTACATGGTTTATTGGAACCACCAACATTACCAGGAGGTGACTGGCTAGATGCTCATAATTACCTAGTCTAAGGATATCTGGGATCTTCCTTGTCAGTGTTTAGCATTAACCTTGTTGGAAGACAGGATGGATTCTTTCACCAGCTACTAGTTCAGGTGTCGCTGCATAAGGAGTCTCCTTATTTTTATAACTTTTATCCTTACAGAATTTCCCAGATTTCTAGGTTATATTGATAAGTATAGTATTGCTTTAGTGACTCACGAATCACATGGGAATACAACCCACTGCAGGCTGAGAGGTTCACTGAGGCGGCTAAAAGGATTAAAGTTCTAATCCTGACAGAGGAAAAAAATATCAAAAATGTCAAGCAGAAAGACTTACAAGAAATCTACTCCTCAAAGGGCATAACCTTGAAGCAGAACTGAGGACTGGTCTCAACAGGATTAAGAGTCTCTTTAATTCCAGTAATGTGTAGATTATTAACATGTAGAAAACTTTGAATGTTTGGATGTTGTGATTCTTGGAAGGCATATTGAAGAGGGGGACACATTTTGGTTGCCGTTCATTCCACTTTCAATGCACACAACTAACCTCTTTCCAGTCCCACTCAGGGCACCTGAGACTGCAGAACCAGTGTCCTGTGCTCGGATAAAATCTGGGAATTAGCTGCTCTAGGGGTTAGCTGAGGCCTGTGTGGTCAAAAAAAAAACCAAACGAAAATACTGGGAGGTCTGGGCTGTATCCCAGTGTATATATATACTATATATGACACAGTTGTTATTGTCATATTAGTCTTGTGTGCTTCCAGGATGGGTTTTTGACCACATAGCAGTGGAGCTCTGCTACCACATTTACTCCTGGACTTATCAGGGATGCTTAATTAACACAAATCCTGAACTCTTGCTGCCACTGAGCTTTGCTGAGTGCATTGTCACCATGACCCACTTTCCCGTCTTGGATAAAAGCTGCCGACAAAGCATTGGCACGTATATCCTCTTCTCCACCCCCACATATTCTCCTTCCAAAACACTTATCCTTCTCACCTCTCAATGAATTCTTGGGCATGACTGCTGCCATAAGCTCACATTTTGCTTAAAAAAAAACCCAGGAGGTGACAGACTAAGCGAGTTTAGCAAGGACTCGGGAGCTGTTAAATGCCATGAGGTCTCTTAAGGACTGCCCGTGCTCATGGGGCTAGCTTTGCAGCCCACCCAAAATGAAATGGCATGTGTGGGTTGTGTGTGCAGTCTGGAGGACATGAGGTCCGAAACTCCTAAGGGGGATATATTTTCTCAAGAGTCAGTGAAAATCTTATTGCAACCTAACTGCACAAACATAAGCACTTCAGTTGCCTTCCTTCTGCATGCGTGGATGTGTCTAGCTCTTCATAACAAAAAGGTCTTCCAGCTTGTGTTTTGCTGCCAATGTCCAGCTGTTTGAGCAGAAGGTCCAAGTAGCTGGTACTTCTGTATCTATTAACTCACTCCTTTTCACCCTTGAAAGCCACTTACTCTTAATAAGTTTAGAAGTTGCTCGTGATAATAAATGCTTATCTTCTGCAGATGTGACCTGATCATACACCTACCATTAATTAGAATTCGGAGTTAGCAGCTTTTGGCTGCACATATTGGACAATGGCAATGAGTTTATCATGTCTGGAAGAAGTAGACAGCTGGTGCAATCAGCTGGTAAGAGAACATTTTCTGAATGGTTCATTTAGATTTCACCTCTACTCCCCACATTCAAGTTTGACTCTTAGCTGGCATAGGGTGAATTCAGTTCTCTTCAGCTGAGGGAATATTTAGTGTTTTGTATCGCTTAGCATCCAGTCTTCTGGTCCTGCCTCAGCATTGGAGTGTAATCAGCATTCCAGCTAGATTCTTACAGCAGTTTCATCCTTTTTTTTTTCCCCTGCCTTACAATAGTAACAGTCTGTTCGTCTTCACAAAGTACAACCAAAGGGCAAGCATTTAGAAAGGGAAATGAATCAGGACTTTCAGTCCACCAGGATTGAGGGAGTGCAGCTGAATGTATCTCATGAACGTGCATCTGAAGGCAACTGTCCTTCACATTTGCAATATCTCTCCATACACAGCTGGTCTCATGGTGGGACCATAAAAGTGGCATCCTGTTATAATCGTGCTAGTAGAAAGTCAGCACTTTGACAGATAACATGGCCAAAGGATTTATTTACATGGGACACTGAGGAAAGTGTGAATTTAAGTCGGACTAATTTAATTTGACCAAAATTAGATTATATTGAACTTCTATGTAGCTTCAGATTAAAGTCGTCTTAATTTGCTCCTGTCATTGTTTTGACTTGGAAGTTTTCTATGCAATACTGTGTGCCTGTGCACACAGATCCCTACTCTATGATTGACTTCAGAGTTTTAACTACTCTTGATCCTGAACTGAGGTTTACAGGCTGCAATTAGTTGCACGGATGGAGAGACACTCATTTCAGCCTTCAGTTTTGCTTAGGCACAGTCAGTGCTATGGGGAACCAAGAACTGCAGGCTTGACTCTGCACCGCTTTTGTGCACACAATCTGCACACAATCTGCTTGGGAAGAATCCAGTAGACTGGACCCCTCTGAAAAACCTACAGATCCTTAATCCTCTAATGCAATTTGCCCCTGCTTTTAATACAACTTCTGTGCTGGCCGCCATGTGAGAGCGACCAATAACTAAATGAAAAACCTCTGGTCTGAGTGTAATGCTTTTACATTTTCTGCTTTGAAACTTCAATAAAAAAGTAAGTCTTCAGAAGATTTCTGTAATGTAGGAGAGACTTTACGAAAGAGAGATAAGTAGGTCTCACTTCTCCCATTTTTCTGTGACAAATGAGAAATAACTCTCCTGGAGAAAAATAGTAGTATGAAAGAAGAGTGTTGATCTTTGCTTTTTTGTTGTTTGTTGTGGATTTTTGTGTTTGTTTTGTTTTTTGATTCATGCAAATCTCTAACTCAATTCAAATCTATTTCAAGTATGTTGGGACGTGTGTGTGAAACTTGTTCATGCTATAAAAAGTGTTGTCTGTGCTATATAATTCTGTAGGAGAGCTGCTAATACCCTATAGAAAGGTTATCATTTTCTATAACAGCTACAGATATTTAATGCTTTCTATCCAAAGTTCTATTGGATTTCATTCCTATTAAATTCTATGGGACAGAAGATGCCCCTAAGGATTATTCTGATAACATCAAGAGACTATTTTGCTGGGTAATCTATCTTTTGCTGGGCTGTTTTCAAGCTTGTTTTCTTGCAATTATCTGGTAAAACTCTATCCCATTCTTTAATTTCTCAACAGTCTTTCCCACTCTGAAAAATGCTGATGAGATCTCTTCCCCAATTTCAGATTATAAGGCTGTCACAAGTGTAAGTGTGTGTTACATTTGGCTTTCCAGCTTGGCTTTCCAATAAATCAGCACTTCCTGAAAACAACTGGAACCCTTTAGACCAGGCTGATAAAATGTTAGGTTTGCATTCCCTGCTTTGCCGTGCTGCTGCTGAAACATGTGTGACATCTAATAGCAATTTGCTTTACTCTGTACCTCTGAGTGGTGGCCTGAAGGCTTTTTTCAAGAGGCTTTCATGGCAATAAGGAAGTTGTTGACCCTTGGTATTTCTCCTGTTGCTCCATTTGGTCCATTTAGTCCATTTCCTTTTGGTAGCACACGACTTGATGCAATCTGCTTCTCTAGCCTCAAGGTACCCCAGGCAGTGAGAACAAGGGCGAGATGCATTTAGAGTACATTAGACCTAACCTAAGTGCTCTGACTCGTTCCTTTAGCAGGATGACCATCCACCTCTGTGAAATGAGTGGATGTTCAGAGGAGCCCTATGAAATAGGGTTCTTTACTCAAACCTGCTGCATTTCCCCTAAATTAGATGCCTGAAGTGGCCCTGATGTGAAGTCCTCCTCTGGTGATCGCAGCTCAGAGGGGATGGCTGTTCTGCCCAGGCTCCCACTGCACAACATGGTTTTGAATGAACTGAACATCAGGACGCAAGGGGCCTCTCTGGCAGGCCTCTGTGCGCCATATGTTGAGTGCATCTGGTACGTGGCACCATCACTGAAGCAGATCATTTGCTTCAGGAAGATGAAGCAGACTGCACGTGCCCATTTACCGAGGTTAAAAGCAGCATCGATGAAGACACCATGGAAAGGGGTGTTGTAGAAGGCCCTGTAGTTCTTCAGGGAAGGAATCACTCTATAATGATTCCTTCCATTGTTCTGGAAGAACAGGTTTGGATTCCTGTCTTACCTTCAGAAATGAAGGTGTGAGATGAACACTGATAACAGGCTCCTGCAGGTCCAGGAAGACCTGAGTTCTTTCCTTTTCTGTCTCATTTTGTTTATTTCTTTAGGTGAGATTTAGTTAATTCAAGTCGGGGACTGTCTCTCTCAAAAATGTGTATTTTTGATCTAGCATACTGTGACTTTTCTGCAAAGTCCGTGCCTTATTATAGGCCATATTTATTACAACTGAGGCAACTAATCAAACTCTTCAAATATCTGGTTCCTTGAGGATAATTCTTCATTCTCTTTGATTTCCACTGCAGGGAATCCTGCTTTGTATCTTCATGTGGCCATACTGAAGGAGGAATTCAATGAAGGAGGGATTGAATGCTTTCCTGGAAGTAAAATACTAGAAACAGCCATATATTTCCCAAAAGATCTTGACTAACACCTTTCAAACGTACAATATATGACCAATGCCATCAAAGCTGTTCACACATTCAGTTTTTATTCCCTGGATAGGCTGAAATATGTCCGAACACCTTGCATTTTTCTAAGGCACCAAGCAATAATTTTGAGCAATATGACATAATTAGAATAAATCTGAGTGGAATGTGTTAGGAAAGAAGAATCATCATTTCTCAGAAATACCATTAAAGAATCTTATTTCATGCAGTACTATCATTCAAAGTACCACGCTGGTTCACTTTGGCATATTGGAAATGAATCACTGGCTCTGATTATCTCATCTAGGATTTCCAATACATCAACATGTTTCTAAGAACTTGTAAGAAATACAAGGCAAATTAACTTTCAGACACCCTTATTCAAACCTGTGAACCTAACTTAGATGAGATTAGGGATTTAGTTTTCCCAGCCAGGCCCAAGGATTTTATCTTATTTTTCAATATAATCAGTCAGCCATCTTACGCATTATATGTCAATCTTTCATAAAGCTTGGTTTTATCTTACAAGATAGTCTTGCTTCATCATTAGGAGCTACATGGCTCTCTGATGTCCGTGTCCAATGGATGGGCATTTGCAACTGGAAAGAACTATCATGTGTGCTCTGAAACAGAAAATTTGTGAGTGATACCTTATCTTGTCTAAATTGATGAAATCAAAGCCTTTTTTTTTTTTTT